>JAWZYV010011677.1:0-222069 GCA_038373885.1 Cheiracanthium punctorium
TTGTATTTGTGTTTTTATTTGGCGTTTTGTTTTTATTTTGTTTGTGTGGGGTTTTGTATGTTTTGTTGTGATTTTTTTGATTTATTTGTTTTGGGTAGGTTGGTGGTTGTTGTTTTTTTGTGTTTTGGTTTTGGGTTTTGGTTGTGTGTATGTTTGGGTGTGTTGGTGTGGTTGTTGTGTTGTTGTTTTTTTGTATTGTTGTGTTATGTTGTGTGTAGTTTGTAGTGTGTGGTTGTTTGTTTGTTTGTGGTGGTTATGTTGTTTTGTGTGAGTGTGGTTATTATGTTGGTTGGTTTTGTGTGTGTTTTTTTTGGTGTGGGTAGGGTTGGTGGTGTGTGTGGTTGTTTTTTTGGTTTTTGGTGTGATTGGTTTATTTGAGGTTTGTGTGTTGGTGTTTATTTTGTGTGTAGTTTGGTGTGTGTTTAGTGGTATTGTTTATGGGTGGGTGTTGAGTGTTGGTTGTGGATGGGGGTTTGTGTTTGGGATGTTGAGGTGTGTGTGTGTGGTGGGTTGGTTTGTGTTTGGTGGTTGGGTTGTGGTGTGGGTTGGTGGGTGTGTTGGTGTTTTGTTTGTGTGTTGTGGTTAAAGTTATTTTTTGTTTGTTTGGTGTGTGTTGTGGTTTGGTTTGGTTGGTGTTTTTATGGGGTTTGTGTTGTTGGTTTTGTTTGTTGTGGTTTTTTTGTTTGGTGTTTTGGTTTTGTTTGTGTGGGGTTTGTTTTTTTTTTGGGTTTGTTGTTTTTTTTGTGTTTTTTGGTTTGTTTTGTTTTGTGTTTGTGTTTGGGGTGTTTTTTGTGTTGGTTGGTTTTTTTTGTGGTGTGGTTTGTGTTTTTTTGTTTTGGGGGTGTGGTTTTGTTTTTTGTGGGTTTGTTTTGTTTGTTGGGGTTGTGGTGGGTTTTTGGTGGTTTGTTTGTTGTGTTTGTTTGGGTTGTTTGTTGGTTTGTGTTTGTTGTTTTGTTTTGTTGTTTTTTTGTGTTTGTGTTTGTTGTTTGTTTGTTTTTTGTTGGTTGGGTTTTGTTGTGGGTGTTTGTTGGTTGTTTTTTGTTGTTTGTTTTTTTTTTTTGTTTGTGTTTGTTTTTTGGGGTGTTTGGTGGGTGGTTTTTGTTTGTTGTGTTTTGGTTTGTTGTGTTTTGTGTGGTGGTTGTGTTGGTGGGTTGTTTTTTTTGGTTTTGTTGTTTTTGTTTGTTTTTGTTGGTTGTTTTGGTGGGTTGGTGTTGTTGGGTGTTTTTTGTTTGGTTTGGTTGGGTGTTTTGTGGTGTTTGTTGGGTTTTGTTGTGGGTGTGGGTTGTGTTGTTGGTGTGTTTGTTGGGTGTTGTGGGTGTTGGGTGTTGTTTGGTGTGGTTTTGTGTTGTGGGTTTTGTTTGGTTGGTGTTTTTTGGTGTGTGTTTGGTTTTGTGTTGTGTGTGGGTTTTTGGTGTGTTTGTGGTTTGTGGTGGTTTGTGTTGTTTTGGTGGTGGGGGGTGTTGGTGTTTTTGGTTGTTGTTTGGTTGTGGGGTGTGGGGTTGTTTTGTTTTGGGTGTTTTTGTGGTGTGGTTTTGTTTGGTTGTTTTGGTGTGGTGGTTTTTGTTTGGTGGTTTGTTGTTGTTTTGGTGGTTGGTGTTTTGTGTTGTTTTTGTTGGGTGGTTTGTGGTTGGTTGTTGGGTGTGTTGGTGGGGTTTTGTTTTGTTGTGTTTGGGTGTTGGGTGTTTTTGGGTGTGTTGGGTGTGGGGTGGGTGTTGGTGGGGGTGTGGGTGGTGTTGGGTGGGTTGTGTGGGGTTTGGTTGTTGGGTGGGTGTGTTGTGGGGTTGTTGGTGTGGGGTGGGGGTTGTGTTGGGTGGTGGTGTTTGGTGTTGGGGGGTGTGTGGTTGGTGGTGTTGGGTGGTGTTTGGTTGTGTGTTGGTTGGTGGGGTGTGGTGTTGTGGGTGTTTGTGGGGTGTTGTGGGTGGTTGGGTGTGTGTTTGTTGGGGTTGGTTGTTGTTGTGGGGGTTGTGGTTGGTTTGGGGTGTGTTTGTTGTGGTTGGTGGGTTGTGTGTTTGTGGTTTGGTTGGGGGTTGTGGGTGGGGTGGTTGGTTTGTGTGGTTTGGTGTGGGTGTGGGTGGGGTGGGTTGTTGGTGTTGTTGGGTGTTGGTGGGTGTTGTGGGGTGGTGTGGTGTTGTGGGGTGTTTGTTTGGTTGGTGGGGTTGGGGGTGGGGGGGTGGTTTGTTGGTGTTGGTGGGTGTGTGGGTTGTGGGTGTTGGGGTGTTGGGTGTTGGGTGTTGGTGTTGGGGTGGTTGGTGTGTGGTGGTGGGGTGGTGTTTGTGGGGTGTTTTGTGGTTGGGTGGGTGGGGGTGTGTTGGGGTGTTGTGTTGGTGGTGTGGTTTGTGTGGTTGTGTTGGGTGGGTGTGGGGTTTGTTGGGTTTGTGTGTTGGGTGTGTTGTGGTTGGGTGGTTTGTTGGGTGGGGTGTGTGTGTGGTTGGTGGTTGGGGTGTTGTGGGTTGGGTGGGGGTGGGTTGTTTTGTGGGTGTGGGTGGTGTGGGTTGTGGTGGGTTTGGGTGTGTGTTGGTGGGGGTTGGGGTTGTGTGGGTGGGGTGTTGTGGGTGTGGTGGGTGGTGGGGTTGGTGGGGTTGTGGGTGTGTTGTTGGTTTGGTTGGGGTGGTTGTGGGTGGTGTGGGTGTGTGGTTGGGGTGTGGGTGTTTGGTGGTTGTGGGGTTGGTGGTTGTGGGTGTTGGTGTGGGGTTGGTGTTGTTGTGGTGGGGGTGTGGTGTTTGGTGTTGGTGTTTGTGGGGTGGGTGGGTGGTTGGTGGGGGTGTGGTGGTGGTTGTTGGTGGGGTGGTGGGTGTTGGGGGTGGGTGGGGTTTGGTGGGTGTTGTGGTGTTGTGGGTGGTGGGTGGGTGGGTTGTTGGGGTGGTGTGGTTGTGGGGGTTGGTGGTGTGTTGTGGGTTGGTTGTGGGTTGGGGTGTGGTTGGGTGTGTGGGTTTGTTGTGGTGGGGTGTTGGGTGGGTTGGGTGTTGTGTGGGGTGTGGTGGTTTGGGGTGGGTGTTGGTTGGTGGGGTGTTGGGTGGTTGTGGTGTTGGTGGTGTGGTTTGGGGGGTGTTGGGTTGTGTGGGGTGGTTTGGTTGTGGTGTGTTGGGGTGTGGGGGTGGGTGTGTGTTGGTTGGGTGTGGGTGTTGTGGTTGGGTGTGTGGTGTGGGGTGGTGGGTGGGGTTTGTTGTTGGGTGTGGTTGTTGGGTGGTTGTTGGGTGTTTGGTGTGTGGTTTGTTGGGTTGTGGGTGGTGGGTTGTTGTGGGTGTTGGTGTTTGGGTTGTGTGGGGTGGTGGGGGTGTTGGTGGGGTTTGTGTGGGTGGTTGGGTGTTGTTGTGGGTGTGGGGTTTGTGGTTGTGTTGGGGGTGTTTGGGTTGGGTGGTGTGGGTTTTGTTTGTGTGGGTGTTGGGGGTGTGTGTGGTGTTGTTTGTGTGGTGGTGGTTGGGTGGTGTGGTTGTTGGGGGGTTGTTGGTGTGGTGTTTGGGGTGGGTGGGGTTGTGGTGTGGTTTTGGTGTGGTGTTTGTTGGGTGTGGGTTTGGGGTGGTGTGGGTTTGGTGTTGGTGGGGTTTGTGTTGTGGTTTGTTGGTGTTGGTGGGGTTGTGGGGTTTTGTGGGGTTGGGTGGTGGTGGGGTTTTGTGTGGGTGGTTGGGTTGTGTGGGTTGGTGTGTGGTGTGGGGGGTGTTGGGTGGTGTGGTGTTTGGTGGGGTGTGTTTGGGTTGGGGTTGTGTTGGGGGGTGGGTTTGTTGGTGTTGGGGTTTGTGGTGTGGGTGTGTGGTGGGTGTGGTTTTGGTTGGGTTGGGGGTTTGTTGGTGTGGGTTGGTGTGGGTGGTGGTTTGTGTTGGGGTTGGTTTTGTGGTGGGGTGTGGTGTGTGGGTGTTGTTTTGGGTGTGGGTGGGGTGTGGGGTGTTTGTGTTGGTGGGGTGGTTTGTTGGGTTTGTGGTTTGGTGGTGTGGGGTGTGGTTGTGGGTGGTGGTTGTGGTTTTTGTGTTTGTGGTTTGTGTGGGTGTTTTGTTGGGTGGTTGTGGGTGGGTGTGGGGTGTTGTGTGGTTGTGTGGGGGGTTGGTTTGGGGTGGGGTTTGGGTTGGTGGGTGTTGGGTTGGGGGTGTTTTGGTGTGTTGGGGGGGTTGAGGTGTATGTGGAGGGTTGGTAGGGTTATTTATGTTTGGGGATTTGTTTGGTGTAGGGAGGTGTGTGGGGTTGAGTTAGGTGAAGGTGGGAATTGTTAGGGAGGTTGTGGGGGTATGGTTGTGGTAGGTTTGATGATGGTAGGGTTTAGTTTTGTGGAGGTGGTTGTGGTGGGTTGGTGGGAATTGAGGGTTGTTTTGTGATAATTTGTTTTGGGGATTTGAAGGGAGTAGAGTTTAGTGAAGGTTTAGTGTTATTTGGGGTGGAGAGGTTATTGTGGGTATGTGTGGGGGGAGGGAGGTTTTAGGTTGGGGGTGAAAGGTTTTGTGGTGGAAAGTGAGAGGAAGATGAAAGTGGGTTTGAGAATAGGTAATGTAGAGGGTATTTTGGTGTGGAATGGTTATTTGGAGGATGGGTTGTTATTTGGGAGGAAATTGATGGTGGGTTTGAGTGGGTAGGTGGGATGTTTGGATAGTAGGTATGGTGAGTGGTTAGGTGTAGTTGAAGGGGAGTTTAATGAGAGGGAGAAAGTTAAGGGAGTGGGAGAAGTGGGGGGGAAGTTTAGGAGTGGTTGAGGGTTGAAAGTGTTTGAGTGAAGTTGAAAGAGTGAAGGGGGGGGGATTGGAGGTTTTTTTTGAGGATGGGGATTGTGTGGGTGGTGAGGTGGGGGGGGATGGGTTAAGGGTGTTTATGTTGTTTAGTATGAAATGGGTTTGTGGATTTGTATTGGAAGTGTATTTGGGATTGTGGAGATTTTTTGATTATTTAGGGGAGAAGGTTGTTTTATAGATGAGTTATGCTTTGGAGAGAAATTTTTGATGTTAAGATTTGATTTTTCGCACTGGCATGGATTTGTTCATTTTAAATATAATGTTTAATTAAGAGTACTCTAAACGAAAATTGAGCACTTCAATTACTAGAATTTCTCAATAACTAGCTCTAACTACGCATACAATATTTTATGATATTTTTAAATTATAAAGCATAACGGAAAAAGTAAAACTTTTTTATTTTGCTCATTTTATTAAAATAAATTAATAATTGTTTAATCTAAACATTATTTACCGTGATAAAAAAAGACACCATAAATAAATATATATGTACATACATTATTTCTTTTTTCAAATTAAAAATCAAATTTAAGCTTTTACACTCTGTATAAAGCTTATTGTGACGAACACAAATTTATCAAAAATAAAATAACCATCTTTCTTTCAGAATTCGTAAACAGACAAGCAGCTAAAAAGAACTGTTTTTGAAGAAGATCGCGGAGAAAAAATTTCCCTCTTCTCTCTCCCCCCACAGTCATAAAGTCATAAAAGTGTCAAAACTTCCCCCCTCTAAGAAACCCCTTTTATCCTTACGCCCACTCTGCAGGGGCCGCTTCGCTCACCAGAGGTCGCTCGTTTCCCATCTGAGCAGGGATTTTTTGCGAATGTCGCATTAAGGCTCCTGTATACTAAATTCGGAAGTCGATCGCCGTAATGTTTTCAATGGGAAAAACGGCCTCCACTAATTTCCTATTTCGAAACGAACTATTGCATATTTTTCATCCATTCTTTTTTCCCCCACATCTGAAAACATTGATCTACATTTTACGTTAACAGAACTCGCCTAAAGTAAATTAGAAGTACGTTAATTACAGCTGAAAATAACATGAAAATTTGACAACATGAAAACGACAGCTACTTTCAGGTTTCCCCGGGCGATTTGCAAAAAAAACTGTTGCTATTCTGAAAGAATTTTAAAACGGAGCATGTGTTTAGCGGAGACACTTCTCCGTAGTTTATATTGTATTTTTATTCCCCCGTGCATAAGTTTAAAATATGCTGAAAAAAGTGAGATGCGATAGAGTTATGTATCTCCTGTAGAGACACGCGTAAAATTGTCGGTTTTGGCCGACACATTCTTAATCCATAAGATATCATTATGCCGAGATGTGCGAAGTGACACCACACGAGTGGGGGCACATAGGGAGCGGCTGCTGTGTGTGCGGTGGGAGTTGCTCCGAGACGCGTTTTTCCTGCAGTAGAGAGTGAGTCGAGCGCGCTGATAGTAGGTACAGTAAGCGCCACTCATCACATTAGTAGCTGTATATCTGCGTCAATTGGACACGGTTCTCTAAGGTCACACACCACAGCGAGTCGTGATGTTATTGTGTGCGACGGGTTCTCATCTCTCTCATACTATCCTCTATTATCCATCCACACACACACACCACACCCGTGATGTTATTGTATGGATTATGAGTATCTTATATTTTGAATTTGTGTTTTATATTCTCAATATATTATGGTCTTTTATTAAAGGAAATATCGGAGATATAACAACGATTCTATTCATTTAAATCCCCCCCCCCTTTTTTGTGTTCACTAATAAAATTAAAACATACTCTCCCCGAGAAGAAAAGAGTTATAAATCCCTTTTTTTTTGGGGGAGTGATGAGAGAAAAAAATAATATTTTATGCTTAATATACTTACAGATTCCTTATTAATTTTCTATTACTTGCATATCACATTCCCTTAATTTCTACTGATTAATTTCCCCAGTTTTTGAATGACATTTATTGTTTATTCAGAATACAAAATTAGTATAATAAACTATAAAGTCTGAAAACAATATTAATATTTTAATAATGTAGTTTTTACTGTACAAGACACACACACCAACACAGAGAGGTGTTGTGTAGTTGCCGAGAGAGAGAGCTCCCACACTCCTCTCTGCGCTCACGCTCTACTCAGACTACAGATATCCTCAAACCCGAATACCACTTGCCCTATTACATATCCTGGAACGTGCTTCACTCATCCGAACCAATCATCACGCAAACACAACCAACCTTATTGAGAAGGACGAACAAAGCCTCGCACCCCACAAACCACGAACCCAGCCACCAACAGCAATCCACTGAACAACCATCCAATACACGACCAACTCACCCCCCCCCTAGAATGGCTTTACACAATAACCTTCTCCCGAATACACCCAACAAACCGTGCAGTACGCGGGGGGATGGAAAAGACACGATAACCACACACACAACTCCACCTCCACTTACCATCCAACACTGCCTTTTCGACGTAAGTCGGGGGATTACCCTTCACCACCAGCACTGTATAAGCGTCCTTGTTCATATATGTCCTCGGGGGGTAACTTCTCCCACTCCCACCTCTCCACCGACCACCAACAACACAAACACCCCACCCCCAATGCCGGAGCTCCCCCCTTCGTGTAAATAGGATGGGGGGAACTCCACACCTCAACCCATTCTCACCTCACACCACCCACACTCCCATCACTTAAACAAAAAATGATCCGGAACGACACGCAACCCACACCCAACCCACGCACACCCCCCGTACTGCGCTCCCACCTAATCTTCCTTCCTCATCTTCTCCATCACCCCGATAACTGAGAAGGGTGCATGAGAGTTACACCGTATACATAGACTTCTATCGTCGACCCTCAACGCGCACCGTGCGTGGTGTGGTGCGAGTGTTTATATATATATCTTTCATACTACATCACCACACACACAGCAAAGCGAGATGGCGGAAGGGTTTTGGGTTTGTGGGGAGTGGTATTTATTGTTTTTTGGTTTTTAGTATGGTGGTGGTGGATGTTTCTATGGTTAGGGTATTTGGGGACACAGTATCACTCTCCTCTATCATAACACTACATACACACAAATCATCATCACACTCTGAGACTAAGTGTTGCAGACCACACTCTCACTGTGTAGGGGGAAAATATATGTGAGGTGTTTTTGGTACACAAGTGCACACACACACACACAATGTTATGTGATTGATGATTGTGTATATAAGTATGATGGGTGGTGGTATGGTTAGTTTTGAGGTGTTGGGTGTGTGATGATAATTACATTATCAGATCGACCATCTATATATCTGAGAGTGTATATACAGCGACCTACGATCATTGCAAGATGACGTGAGTAGCGAAGAAGAAGAGTGTGTGAGTTGTGTAGAGGGTTAAGGAGTGAAACGATACACTATCTCGCAATTAATTCAGATGATACTCTCTCTGTGTAGAAGAGAGTGATGTGAGATAGAGAGAGAGAGAGTGGGGGTGTTTTTTTTGTTTTGGTTTTTGTTTGGGGTTGTGGGTTGTTGTTTTGGTGTTTGTTTTGGTTTGGTTTGTTGGTTTTTTTTGTTGTGTTTGTGTGTTGTTGGGTTTGTTTTGGGGTGTTTTTGTTTTGGTGTTGGGTGGTGTTTTGTGGGTTTGGTTGGTGGGGTTTTGGGTTATGGTTTGTGTTGTGTTGTTTGGTGTTTGTTTGGGGGGTGGTTTGTGGTGGTTTGGTGTGTGTGTTTGTGTGGGGGGTGGGTGTGGTGTTGGGTGTGGGTGGGGGTTGTGGGTGTGGGGGGTGGGGTGGGGGGTGGTGGGGGTGGGGTGGTGTTGTGGTGGGGTGGGGGGGGTGGGTGGTGTGGTGGGGTGGGGGGGGGTTGTGGGGGGGTGGTGGGGGTGGTGGGTGTGGTGGGGGGTGGGTGGGGTGTGGTGTGGTGGTTGGTGGGGTTGGGTGTGGTGGGGGGTGGGGGTGGTGGGGTGGTGTTGGGGGTGGGGTGGGGGGGGTGGGGGGTGGGTGTGTGGGTGGGTGGGGGTGGGGTGGGGTGGGGGTGGGTGGGGGGGTGGGGTGGTGGTGGTTGGTGGGGTGGTGGGGGTGGGGGTGTGGGGTGGGGGTGGTGGGGGTGGGGGGTGTGGTGGGGTGTGGGGGGGTGGGGGTGGTTGGGTGGGGTGGGGTGGGGGGGTGGTGGGTGTGGGTGGGGGTGGGTGGTGGGTTGGTGGGTGTGGGGGTGGGGTGGGGGTGGGGGGGTGTGGGGTGTGGTGGTGGGGGGGTGTGGGGGGGGGTGGTGGGGGGTGGGGTGGGTGGGTGGGGGGTGGGGTGTGGGGGGGTGGGGGGTGGGGTGTGGGGGTGGTGGGGGTGTGTGGGTGTGGGGGGGGTGGGTGGGTGGTGTGGGGGGTGGGGGTGGTGGGGTGGGGGTGGGGGTGTGGGGTGGTTGGGTGGTGTGGTGGGGGGGTGGTGGGGGGTGGGGTGGGTGGGGTGGGGGGGGGTGGGGGGGTGGGGGGTGGGGGTGTGTGGGGTGGGGGTGGGGGGTGGGGGTGGTTGGGTGGGTGGGGGGGTGGGGGTGGGGTGGTTGGGGGGGTGGTGTGGGTGGGTGGGGGTGGGGTGGTGTGTGGGGGGTGGGTGTGGGGGGGGGTGGGGGTGGGTGGGGTTGGGGTGGTGGGTGGGGTGGGGGTGGGGGGGTGGGGTGGTGGGGGTGGGGGGGTGTGGTGGTGTGGGGGTGTGGGTGGGTGTGTGGGGGTGGGGTGGGGGGGTGGGGTGGGTGGGGGGGTGGGTGGGGTGGGGTGGTGGGGTGGGGGGGGGTGGTGGTGGGGGGTTGGGGGGTGGGGGTGGGGGGGTGGGTGGGTGGTGGGGGTGGGGGTGGGGGGTGGGGTGTGGGGTGGGTGGGGGGGTGTGGGTGGGGGGGGTGGGTGGGGGGTGGGGTGGGGGGGGTGGGTTGGGGGTGGTGTGGGGTGGGGGGGTGGGGTTGGTGGGGGTGTGGGTGGGGGTGGGTGGGGTGGGGGGTGGGTGTGGGGGGGGGGGGGGGTGGGGGTGGGTGGGGGGGGGGGTGGGGTGGGGTGGGGTGGGGGGGTGTGTTGGGTGGGGGGTGGGTGGTTGGGGGTGGGGTGGGGGGTGTTGGGTGGGGGTGGGGTGTGGGGGTGGGGTGGTGGGTGGGGGGGTGTGGGGGGTTGGGGTGGTGGGGTGGTGGGGGGGTGGTGGGGGTGGGGTGGGGTGGGGGTGTGGTGGGTGTGGGGGTGGGGGGTGGTGGGGGTGGTGGGGTGGGTGGGTGGGGTGGGGTGGGGGGGTTGGTGGGGGGTGGGGTGGTGGGGTGGTGGGGGGTGGGGTGGGGTGGGGGTGGTGGGGTGGGTGGGGTGTGGGGGGTGGGGGGTGGGTGGGGGTGTGGGTGGGGGGGGGTGGGGTGGTGGGGGGTGTGTGTGGGGTGGGGTGGTGGGGTGGGGGGTGGGGTGGGGGTGGGTGGGGTTGGGTGGTGGGGTGGTGGGGTGGGGGGTGTGGGGGTGGGGTGTTGGGGTGGGTGGTGGTGGGGGGGTGGGGTGGTGGGGTGGGGGGTGGGGTGGGGGGTGGGTGGTTGTGGGGGTGGTGGTTGGGGGTGGTGGTGGGGGTGTGGGGTGGGGGGTGGGGGGGGGTGGGTGTGGGTGGGGGTGGTGGGGTGGGTGGGGGTTGGGTGGTGGGTGGTGGGGGTGGGGGGTGTTGGGTGTGGGTGGTGTGGGGGGGTGTGGTGGGGTGGGTGGGGGGGGTGGGTGTTGGTGGGGGTGTGGTGGGGTGGGGTGGGGGTGTGGGTGGGTGGTGGGGTGGGGTGGTGTGGGGGTGGTTGGGGTGTGTGGGGTGTGGTTGGGGGTGGTGGGGTGGGGTTGTGGGTTGGTGGGGGGTGTGGGTGGTGTGGGGTGGGTGGGTGGGGTGTGGGGGTGGGGGTGTGGGGGGGGGTGGGGTGGGGGTGGGGGGGGTGGGTGGGGGGTGGGGTGGGGGTGGGGGGGTGTGGGTGGTGGGGGGTGGGGGTGTGGTGGGGGGGTTGTGGGGGGTGTGTGGGGGTGGGTGGGTGGGGGGGTGGGTTGTGGGTGGTGGGGGGGTGGGTGGGGGTGTGGGGGGGGTGGTGTGGGTTGGGGTGGTGGGGGGTTGGGGTGGGTGTGGGTGTGGGGGTGTGGTGGGGTGGTGGGGGTTGGGTGGGTGGGGGGGGTGGGGGTGGGGTGTTGGGTGGGGGTGGTGGTGTGGGGGGGTGGGGGGTGGGTGGGGTGGGTGGGGGGTGGTGTTGTGGTGGGGTGGGGGGTGGGGGTGGGGGGTTGTGGTGGGGGTGGGGGGGGGTGGTGGGTGGTGGTGGGTGGTGGTGTTGGGGGGGTGTGTGGTGTGGGGTGTGTGGGGGTTGGGTGGGGGGTGGGTGGGTGTGGGTGTGGGGGTGTGGGGGGTGTGGGGTGGGTGTGGGGTGGGGTGTGGTTGGTGGTGGGTGGGGGTGTGGGGGGTGGGGTGTGGGTGGTGTGTGGGGGGGTTGGGGGTGGTGTGGGGTGGGGGGGGTGGGGGTGGTGGGTTGTGGGTGGGGGTGGTGTGTGGGTGTGGGGTGGTGTTGGGGTGGGGTTGGTGTGGTTGGGGGGGTGGGTGGTGGGGTTGGGTGTGGGTGGGGTGGGGGTGGGGGTGTTGGGTGGGTGGTGGGTGTGTTGGGGGGGTGGGGTGGGTGGTGGTGTTGGGGTGTGTGGTGGGGTTGGGTGGGGGTGGTGGTGGGGTGGGTGGGGGTGTGGTGTGTTGGTGGGGGGTGTGGTGGGGTGGTGTGGGGGGTTGGGTGGTGGTGGGGTGGTGTTGGTGGGTGGGGGTGGGTGTGTGGGTGTGGGTGTGGTGGGGGTGGGGTGGGTGGTGGTGGGGTGTGGGGTGTGGGTGGGTGGGTGGTGGTTTGGGGGGGGGGTGGTGGTGGGGTGGGGGGTGTGGTTGGGGGTGGTGTGGGTGGGGTGGGGTGTGGGGTGGTGGGTGGTTGGGGGGGTGTGGTGGGGTGGGGGGTGGGGGGTGTGTGTGGGGGGGTGGGTTGGGTGGTGGGTGGGGTGTGTGGGTGTTGGTGGGTTGTGGTGGGGGGTGGGGTGTGGTGGGGTGGGGGTTGTGGGGGGTGGGTGTGGTGGGTGGGTTGTGGGGGTGGGGGGGGTGGGGGTGTGGGGGGGGTGTGGTGGGGTGGGTGGTTGGGGGGTGTGGGTGGTGGGTTGTGGGGGTGGGTGGGTGGGGGGTGGTTGGGGTGGGGGGTGTGGGTGGGGGGGTGGGTGGGGTTGTGGGGGTGGTGGGTGGGGTGGTGGGGGTGGGTGTGGGGGGTGTTGGTTGGGGGTGTTGGGTGTGGGGTGGGGTGTGGTGTTGGTGTGGGGTGGGGGTGGGTGGGTGTGGTGGGGGTGGGTGGGGGTGGGTGTTGGGTGTGGTGGGGGTGGGGGGGGGTGTGGGGTGGTGGGGTGTGGTTGTGTGGGTGGGGTGTGGTGGGTGGGTGGTTGGGTGGGGGGGTGGTGGTGGGGGTTGGGGTTGGTGGGTGTGGGGTGTGGGGGGTGGGGGTGGGGTGGTGGGGGTGTGGTGTGGGTGGTTGGTGTGTGGGTGGTGGGGGGTGGGTGTGGGGTGTTGGGGGTGTGGTTGGGGGTGGGGTGTTGTGGTGGGTGTGGTGGTTTGTGGGGTGGTTGGTGGGTGGGGGTGGTGTTGGTGGGGTGTTGGGTGTGTGGGGTGGGGTGTTGGGTGGGGGTGGTGGGTGTGTGGTGTTGGTGGGGGGTGGGTGTTTTTGTGGGTTTGTGTGTTTGGTTATGTGTGGTTTTGTGTGTTTTGGTGTGTGTTGGGGTTTGGTTTTGTATATTGGGTTGTGGTGATTTGGGAGTGGGTTTGTGTTTTTGTTGAGGTGGTGGGGTTGTATGTAGGGTTATTGTTTTTAGTTGGGTTGAGTTTGGGTTAGGGAAGGTTATAGATGTGAGAGAGAGTTATAATTTAGAGGTAGGGGGTAGGGGAATGATATGTGTTGTTGGTGGGAGTGTTTTTGTGGAGGTATGCAGAATAGTTTGAAGTGGTAGGGTGTTATAGGATGGGTAAGATTTTTTGGGATAGGGTGGGGGTTAGATGAGGTATGAGAGTTTTTGGTTTTGATGTATAGTGTTGGGAAATTGAGGTTTTTTGATAAGGGAATGAGATAGGTTAGTAATATTTGGAGGTAGTGAGTTTTAGGATGAGAGGAATATGTGAGTTTAAAGATGGGTGAGAAGATTGGGGTTTTGAGGAAGATTGTGTAGAATAATTGTTGGGGGATGAGGGAAGAATGAGTTTGTGGTCTGCTTTGGACTTACGTACCGCCTTTCCTCTGTTTACTTATTATTTTTCTGTCTTCTACTCTTCTGTTTTTTCTTTCTTCTTTTCAATTTCTTTCTTTATCCTCTCCTTTGTGTGGTGTGTACATCCCTTGTTCTGTCCTAATTTTAAATGTTACGTGCTTGTGTGTATTGTAGAGTGCTGATAGTATACCAGTAACGATAACAAAGGAGAAGGAAGTTCAACGGTAGAGGCTTCAGGCAAAGCGTACCCTAGGATGGCATACCTCCTCAAATACAGCAATGCAAATCTGATTGAAAAGTAATTCGTATCGTAAATTTATGCGAGCCGAGAAATTTTCGCGAGGAATCTCGCGCGAGACAAGACTTTGTCTCGTCTCGCAAAAAATTGCCTGTCTTGTCTCGCGTCTATCTCTAAATCTGGGAAGGCACATCGGTCTTAGAAGGAGAGACTTCTCTTCTGCGCTTTTCTAATGATGAGAGAGCAAACAGGTTAAACATGGGTTTAACAGTGGACTTAATTAAGTGCGCTTGGGTGAGATCGCCTCATCGCCCCCCCCCCCCACTTGGATCCGCAGCTGCGTGATATATGATTCTTTTATTTTCCCTAACAATTGAAAATTTGAAATATTTTGAAATTTCAATATGATTCCTTTTCTCAGAGAGACTGGGTGAAATTTGAAATCTTCTAAATTTGATTGTAAGAGATTTATAAACACAGTCTCTCTCTTTGGAAGTAAAACTGCTTTCGCTGTGGTTAAAGGAACAATATCGATTTCGAGAAACCGACACATTCTAAACGAATAGCGTTTCTAATTGCGCATTCTTATTACTCATGGGGATAAATTGGATACCATCATGTAGAAGGAAATTGAAATTTCCTGAACTGTTTTCCTTATAGTTATGTCTGATTCCATTCAAAGAGGAAAATATGCGTTAAAGAGGCGGTTTAAAAGATTTGTAAATATTTTTTGCCTTTTGAGTAAATTAAATATTTTGAGTCTTTTCTTGCAGGCCAAGTCAGGCCTTACCATGGCCGCATTACACATGGTAGCTGGCTGAAGTGGGAAGGTCCCGTGTTCGGGCTTACTACGGGACTATCGATATTTGGACAATTTCCTCATCTGTAGCGTTAATACTCGTTAAAATGCCTTAAACCGTCCTCCACCCAAGGTACACTCCTCTAGGCAGATGCCCCTCCTGTAGGCCTGCCAAGACACTCATAAACTAACAAACTGCTCGCCATGTCGCAATTGGCTAGTGCATTCGGCCGTTAAGCGGAAGGTGAGTATTTCGAGTGCACCCATGGTCGCCAATATTTTTTTTTTACATGCTTCTTCTTATAAGTGAAAGCAAATGAATATCAGTTTTCCAGTCGCAAATACTGTATGTCATTTATACAATATTGTTCTGAATTTTTTTTTTAATGACTATGCCATTTTATCTCACTCCCTTTATTGAAAATTGTCCGAAAAATGTGTCCCAAAAAAAGGGACATAATTTTACATATATTTAAATACTATCAGTTCACAACAGCTTTAATCTATTGTTTACTTCGTAAGCTGTAGAATATGCATCACATGTATTTTTTACATATATTTAAATACTATTAGTTAATAGTTCGTAAGCTGTAGAATATGCATCACATGTACTTTTCTATAAATAGGTTACACTGATAAAAATTTCAAGATAGGGTGACCAGGCGAAAGATGAGCGATAAAATGACAAAGTCAATTAATATCGTTTTCATATGGCAATAATGAAACTAAAAAATTAGGGGGGTAGACGAGCCTCGAACAGCCGAGTTAATTTTTTTAGATTTATATCCACATAGAATGTCATTTTACTGAGAATGTAATTATATCTTAACAAAATATGCAGTTCTTAACAAAGCTAACCTTTTCTCTTCCCCCCGCCCCCCTTTTGGCTAGGGAGTTGGAAATGAAAAGTTGGGAACGTATAAGTTCCAATGAAAACGTAAGTGAATTGGATACTCCCTCAACTACACCATTGCTTTTCTTAAACAACAACAACAACAACAACATCATAGCGTAAAATAATGCGAGACAAGAAATCTCAAGCGAGAGAAGGTTTTGTTTAGACTTGCCACGTGTCCATCCCTAAGTTGGTGTTCATTTTGTGACAAAAATATATATATATATATTTTAGTGGAAAATCTATGAGTTGATAAAAGTTAAATAATGATATCTGCTGGAAAATGACAGTTAAATTTGTGAAATTTAACAAATTTAGTTTTATCTCAACTGATTGGTATACTGCATTATGAAATTATAGATAATTTAGTCTTTTATGGGTCATCCACTCATTACGTCACGCTTCCAAAAAGGGGTTTCAAAGGGGCTTTAACCGGGGCCTTCGCGATCGCAGTAGTTACTGAAGAAGAAACTACTGTGATCGCGAAGGCCCCGGCTGTAGTCCGCCATGTTTGTTAACAGATTAGAGCCTCACAGCGCATGCGTCGAATGTAACAGGCCGGTAACCACCCGAATTCGGCTGGTTACATTCGTCTGTTAAAAACGAGATGTAACCAGCCGATTTGGCCTTGTGAATACCATTTTTTTTTTAACCATCCGATTCTATGGTAATCCGGCTGTTACCAGCTGGTAGAAAGTTTCGTGAATACGGGTGTTAGTGGGATTTCTTTATCTATGGCTAAAATAACTATAAAATAATACTGCGGATATACCGGGTGATTCACTCTCGGTTTAAGAGATAATAGCTATTATCTCTTAATCCGAGAGTGATTACACATACATTCAATTAGAAAAGTTTGTCACATGAAGAGGAGCTTTGAGATAAGGCAGTTTTTTTTTTTTTTTAACGGGATGTATACATATACAAAATTAATACTTATACGGTCCCCAACTTTCCTGTCACTTATATTTGAAAAAATATTGCTCTGCCTGTACCTAAGAGGTTAAAAATTTTAAAAACTCCATGTCTCTGAGAGGAATAGTTTATAAGATAACGCAAGTTGAAAACTTTGCTAAATAGTAAGGGGATGTCTCAGAAGTTTAAAAAAAAAAAAATGTAATTGCTTTTAAACTAAAGTTAATTTATGTCAGTGGTCATTCGACAGTTACATATGACTTCTGGAAATCTAACCTTAGCTAGAATTCTTCTTGCAATGTAAATATGACAGCTTCTAGTGAAAGTGAACTTACGTCATTTTCTCTGTTACGCTTTAACCCTTTGAGGCGCAACCCTTTCCCAATGCTGAAAAAAGGGCAGCCGTTGCCATCGCTCGACTTAACTACCAGCAAAATGTTTGACGATCGAAACGTTCATCGCGTGCCACAGATCTAGAGACCCTTTTTTTGACGACGGCTGGCTGTGCCGGCATCTTGCTGGTAGTTAAGTCGAGCGATGGCTACGGCTGCCCTTTTTTCAGCATTGGGCAATCTATCCAGCTGTTCTCGCATTTTTCAGCAGATGTCAGTATTGTTAAAAATAATCTTGACCATTTTTTGACGGGAAATGACGTGCTAAACAGTAAAGGATTCTCGTGGAGCTATGTCACCCGCAACTATTTTTATAGATATCGAATCTATTCTTCGTGACTGGGAACAGTCAAAACGTCAGAGTTTGGTGTTACCAGAGAGGGAACACTGCGCGTTAAAGGGTTAAAGCGGGGCCTTCGCGATCACAGTAGTTTCTTCTTTCTAACGGGCCTGCTTCGAGACGTTCGAAGAGAGGCGTGACGTCACAAACGAGATCTGACCAGATCCCCAGATCGGACTAACCCTCTGCTTTGGACGCCTGCACGCCTACCCCTACACCTGCACTGACCTGTATTGCAGCGCACGTGGTTGAAGGCATTTGTGCTCTTGCTTTTGTTTAAAATGTACCTTTCGGCTTATTTTTATTATTTAGATATCCATTATTTTTAATTTGTTACACAAGCTGGACAAGTAGTGAAACTAATAGCAAGACCACGCGGCAAGCGGGGATTTTAAGGAGATACAGAAGATTTCAGAAGCATTGGTAAGTAATTTCTTTCTTATTTTAAATAATAATAATACGTAATATATGTAGATTTATTTATTTATTTATTTGAAAATCAGCATGTAAAAATCCTTACTTAGCGTTGAATTATATAGGTGTTATGTAATATAAAATTATGAACGTTATTATATGTAGATTTTTTTTTTTTTTTTTTTTTTTTTTTTTTGCTTTCATTTTAGAAATCATGGGACGAAAATGCTGTGCTCCAGGATGCAGATCAAATTACGATAATGAAGAGACGTACACTACTGTTTTCAAGTTCCCTACTGATGCAGAGAAGAAAAAATTATGGATAAGTAAAATCAGAAGACAACACTTTTATCCTAGCTCAACATCTGTCTTATCTATAAAACATTTTGAAGAGCGCTTCATCGTACGAGAAGACAGAGTGAAACATATTGATGGAACCGAATTAGTTGTGCCTCGAAAAAAAAAAATTACGCTCAAACCCGAAGCTTATCCAACAGTGTTTGAAAATTTACCTGCATATTTTACTGAAACACTACCGCCGAAGAGAAAAGATCCAAATAAACGTAGGACAAAAATCGCTAACAGAGAAGACGAACAATTTAATCAATGGATGACTAGCGATTTAATTACATCTTTTGATGACTTTCGCGATTAAGTGTGCAAAAAAATTATTAGGCACTGATTGGATACATGTAACCAGAGGTGAGTATCTAATTTTTTTTTAAATTAGAAGAGAAAGATGTACCAAAAATGACTGTCAGTTTTAAAATTTCATCAAATTTTAATGTTGAGATTTTTTCTGATAATTCTATTGTTGACATAAAATCTTTTGAATGGTTATTAGGCAAAGAGCATAAATGTGATAGATGGACAAAATTTGAAAATCTTTTGAGCCATCTATCACCCAATGAAAATAATTTAACTTTTGAAGATATGCTAAGATTTCCCAATAAATATATTGAAAAATGCATAGAAATGGAGTCTGAGAAGAATGAAAGTGTAATTTTTAAATTAAATTTCATCAGACAACAAATTCTTCTTTTAGACATGAGACGTCTAAAATACACAACAGACTTGATTTTGTGGTGCTCTAAGCTGTATTTTAGTTTTCCTGCCGCTTATATATTAATTAGAGAGAGCAATGTCATTACAATACCTCATCCATCGTATTTAAGAAAAGTAACATCTTTAAGCAGTTATAATTATTCTTGTGAAGTTCAAAAATCATATTTTAAAAAAAGCAGATAGTTTAGAGCACCACGAAAAAGTTGTTAATGTTTTATTAGACGAAATCTATGTGAACCCCTCGTTTTGTTATAAAGCAGGGCGTCTTATTGGATTTTCGCAAAATTCTAAACATGCTGCAACAACAATTCAATCATTTATGATAACATCTTTGTTATCCAATTATAAGGAGGTTATTGCATTGTTTCCAGTACGGAATCTTACTGCTGATATGAGTGTTCTGATGAAGATTATAAATTTTTGATGCTAACTGATAGAGGTCAAAAATACGTAAACTGTAATTGGTGAACCTCATTTTAAATTTATTCGTTAAAAGAAAGATAAATAAGGTATTTTTTTCATAATTTGTGATATTTATTATTGTAACCGTACTAGTTATAGTATATTGTTTACATTTTTGAATGAACAGTTTGTATACGTAAAACTTATAGAAGTATATAAAGCTTGCTTCTGAGCAATTTAATTCCGAAATACTTCTAGTGAAAATTATTTTTACATTTGAGAACATCTTTAAAAGTGTTATTTTAGTGAATATTTGTATTGCTTAACCGTTTATGGAGATTGTATGCATATTGTGTAAATTACATGTTATTTTTCAATGAAATTTAATTAAATCTGTAATTGCATTTCTTTATAACTTAAAGCAGACACTTTTAATCAACATTATTATTATTATTTTTAGATACAAAATTACCGTGCGTACATTTTAAAATCCCTAATTAATCAGTAAAAGTATTTAAAGAAAAAATTTGAAAATTTACAAATTTTCATTTCTTAAATGTTTCCTACACTTGTATTGCGAAGCTGAATTTTTGTTTAATACATACTTTTATATTGAAAGTTAATAGAAATTGATATGAAAGCTGGATAATATAATACTTAAACATATATTTATGATATGTTAAGAAGATATTGGAAATCAAATTTTAAAAAACTAACACAATAAGGTAATTTTTAATATATATACACATAATCAAACCACTGTTAAGATAATTATTTAAGACATTTTTTAGTATAATAAGCCAGAAAATGTTTCTTTCTTATAGTTTTAGTTTAAGTGTGACCTTTTCTAATTTTTTCTTCAATATCTAAAGAAATAAATATCAACAAACATAATGGTAACAATTTATCTTGATGGAATTAAAAAGCAGTTCCTCAAATAAAAATATATCCGAAGTTTAGATTTGTTGTTGTTGTTATGAAATTATTTTTAACAGGTCTTGATTGTTTAGAAGCAATTTTCTAAAGCTTTTTTTTTTTTTTCCAGGATACCTTTTCGTCTATTTTTATTAATAAAAATTATATTCAATAAAGAACTTATAAAGGCAGCTCATGGAAACGGCATGGAGAGATAATAAGTGTCAATTTTGAAACAACACTACATTTCGACCTATATTTTCACAACGTCATTGAACGCATATCGACTAAATATTTACATTTTTAATAGTTTAATTATTGTGTAACATTACAAGTATGTTTACATAAAAACAAGTACACATATAGCAAAAGTCTAAGTATTCCTTAACCGCTGCAGTGGTTGAGGGCTGAGAGATTCAGATCTCTTGCGTGACGTCATGATCTCCTCGAAGCAGGCCCGGTAGAAAAGAGAAACTACTGCGATCGCGAAGGCCCCGCTACAGCGCTGTTGAAGACAGAAGATATGGAAATTTTAGAATTTATTGATAGATTTGTAAAATTTATGTGTGAGGAGAAAGTAAACGGTTTAGAAGTCTTGTGTGTCAAGGATTTTCCAATACATTACCATCAAAGTAAGTAAACGGTAAACAGACGAAAAAGGAAATGTTTTAAATTTACAGCAAATGTGTCAATGAAATTATGGCGCAGCGGTAAAGCGAGCGATTGGCAAGCAGTGGTTCCAGGGTTCTGGCCTCGCTGCGGCCAAAGTTTCCCTTCTTGCTCCTCACCCCCCCCTTTTTTTTTAAACATCTTTTTTTTACATCTCTTTTTTTTATTTCTAAAAAAGTAAGGCCCTCTGGGATGAAGTACTTAACCATTTTAATTAGGTGTATAAATTTGACATTATACTACAATACCATCAAAATCAATCATGATCCCAATCCTGTCAGAAAAAAAGAAATAATTTTATTAATTTTTTATTTTTTCCCAGCAAGAGCATTGCAAAATTTAATAGACAAAGCCATGTGAATTAGCAGGGGTTAGCTGGGCTGGAACAGGTTTCTTTAATTAGTCCCCTTTCTAAAATTCCTTTAATTGATTTCCCACCCTCCCCCGAAATTTTAGTCAATGAAATTAGTAGTTTTTTTATTTGCATTGATTCTGCAGTTCAACTATAGGTAAAAAAAATTTCAGCGCTACATACCCCCCATCCCCTCCCAATTTTTATTTGCCTACGATTTTGCAAAAGAAGAACATGTAGCTTTGAGACAAAAATTCATTGACATTTGTTTTATCTGTTTCAAGGGGGAAGTAAATGTAAATTTTAAGAGTCTGTTTTAAGCTTATAGTATTAAATATTTATTTACATACATCCGATAAAATAACTAATATAATTCTTGATTTTTGCATTATTCCATTAATAAAAATACATCAGAGGCATTATTCACTATTAATATTTAAATTGAATACTCTTTTTCCCCGTTCCTGGTTTATTTAAATAAGTTGTACACTTCGTGCTAAGTTATTACTCATAAATTAATCACATGCAAAAAAAAAAAAAAAAAAAAAAAAAAAAAATCTTATTTTAATGTCTGACTACAGAGTGATTAAAATGTCTTTATTGTGGGAAAAAACTTGCAATTTCGAGTGGAGATCTGCAATTCCCTTTTTTTTGGGGGGGGGGGGGAGGGTCCAAAAATTTCTAGTCCTTGATATGAAAAATCAAGAGACAGCCTAGTTCATAACTTCAGTTAAAAATTGAGTAATGGCTACCTCATAAATCATTATTTAAGCAGAACCATCTCAGCACAATCACATTTTAATATTCACGTATATATTTACCCTTTACTGTATAAAATTACGAAAAATTGCAGAGCTGCTCTATGATCCATATTTTTGTGATTAAAGTATGGTCACCAGTAGGTTTCAACATTAGAATTATTACAATTGTATTAAAACATTGTAAAAATATTTGTTTTTTTATGCATTTGAAATTTTAATTATTGATACTCAAAAAAAAAAAAAAAAAAACATACCATCTCCTACAGTAAAACAAATAAAATACCCCCAGAGTAAGCTCTTAAGTATGTATTCACACATTTTTAAACAATCGTACTGTTTTTGACTGTCAGATACATTAAAAAATAAAAATAGAAAACCTTCGAATACCTTTACAAATTATCTTTTAAAATCAATATATCTTTTAAATTCGTAGGAGTATATAAATAAAATATCAGTTATTAATTACAAAAAATTCAGCAGAAATCTCCGAAATAAATAATTGAAGTATTTGTGATTATAAAAATACATGAAAACACATTACACTCCTGCTTATGTTCAGAGGCGCAGAGAGCCAAGTCGGGGCCCCGGGGATAACATCTTTGGGGTCCCTTTGCTATCCAGAAATCCTTTTGATGTCGTATTCGATCAATCATTTGTACCTTATTAAAATTATTAATCATTTAAAGAAACTTGAAATTAATAATAATTGGAAAATAATTAATAGAATTAAAATTATTAATTAAAAAGATTATTATGCTTTAAAAAATATCCATGCTCTAAAAAATACCAACATTTTTTTTTTTAAGGTTTCGTCACCTCCATAGGGAAACTGTATTTGAAACGTTAACATTTTTGCATGATATGAATCCTCAGTATTGAAAAAATTAATATTTTTATTCATACTGCCATGCAAGCAGGCAGCCAAAAAATTTTCAGAAGGCCAATAAAGTGGAAATTTCAACATTTCTCATAGAAAGTCTTGATCTTTAACATTTTTTTAAGGAAAATTCAAAATTCCGCAGGTTGGGTGGGCCCATAGTCTCTTCTCTGGCTTATACCCTTTCTTCCACTATTTAACAATGTGTCTCGGGGGGAAAAAAAGATTTCTTGTTAAATAAATCTTTTCTACTTTTAGTCATGGCAAACCGTTGAATAACACCGCCAGTGTCCACTTTTCTTGCAAAAGAAGACAATTACTAACACGCCTCGTTTTAGTCAAGTTGGTGGTTTATACTCTAGCTGGCTTTTTGTAGTTTCATTCAAAAATTAATTTGAAACATCCGGGGACATAATCTGAATTTGGACTTTTTTGCTACAAAATTGACAACACACAATTAAGTATCATATAAATAGAAAAAGCGGGGCCCCTTCACAAGCTGAGGCCCTGGGGATTTTTCCCCTGCTCCCCCTCCCTCTCTGCGCCACTGCTTATGTTCAACTATTTTGGAGCGTTCGCGAAGAGGGGTCAAGGGTCGGGAATCAGCTAGTTGGATAGCCAGTGCCCTAAGCCAATCACAGACGAGCTTACAAAGCAGAATGCACAAGTACAAGTTAATCGGTGGTCAAACGTTGGTCAGGAAACCAGTGGTTTTAAATAGTTGGTGAATACCGTTCTGAGGATACCGGTGTGTTACCAGCAAGTAACGGTCAAACGTTAGTTTCATAATCAGGCGGTTACTAGCCGTTTCGTGAATACGACTGATAGTATTCCTAAATCGATGGTCTCAACATTCGTGAAGAAAAATGAGAGATGTGTAGTAAAAAAAAAAAAAAAAAAATCCCAGCTCATTCAAAGAGAAACGCCTGTAAATTTCAATGTCATGTTTCATAAAAAAGTTTTTCAGAACCGTTTTTTAATTTCGCGACGTATTACCCCCTCTTTGAGTCAAGTTGCCCGTTTTGGATATACTGGCCAACACCGAAAAAGTGTAGGTGTTGCCATCGTTCGATTTAACTACCAGTAATATCTCGGTCGACTGAATCGCCAGTCGCGTGCAAGAGAGCTATAGAACCTTTCCGACACAGCTAGCTGTGCGTCCACGATAGTTAAATTGACTGATGACGACGCCTGCACTCTTTCAGGGTTGAGGCCATTTAAACACTGTGTGTGTGTGTGTGTGTAACTAACAGTGAAAGCGCTTTAATTAAATGGTTTCAATACTCCAAACCCGAGAGTTCAAAGGGTTAATTATCTATAGAGCAGAGAAGCTTCTTTCGACGAATGCTGTTGTCGATGGAAATGCCTGCATAAGCTCTCCTACTTTGTAGACTTTAAATCGTCCAATTTTTTCAGTTTGCTTTTTCTATTACTCAAATAAATATTATTAATTTTTAGCACTTTCCAACAAAGTTAAAAAGTATTTATGATTTCGGTTTCCCTGTCTGTCTGTCCGTGCTCTAATTCTCGTAAATATGCATAGATTACTACGAAATTTATATATGTTCTTCCTAGGTACTGTACCATGTACCCTATTGAAAAGGGTGTATTCAGCATTTATAGTTCTTCTACAGGACAACTCAAAAGATTTCCAGTGCATTACGCTCGCTGGGCAGTTGTTCTTTAAAGTGTATTTTAGAGTTATTCGTCTACTTCAAATGAAACAAAATGGATCCATGTTATTAAGGTTTACAAGATAAAGCTCTCCATTCGAAATAGTGTCTGTATCATTAATAGTTCTTCTACAGGAACACTCAATGATTCCAATACATTCGTTCCATGACAGTTTAGATACAGGCATTTATTTAAAGCACAATACTATCTTACTATGTAATACCTCCCCTCAAGCAAGGGTATAATAAAGTTGCGCCGAAAGTGGCAAACTTTGGCGATTTTTGCGATCAATCGCTAAATACGGCGAGAAAAAAAAAAATCTTTTGAAAAATGAACCGAGCTAGGTGAAAATTTCATCGCGGTAAAATCGCCACACATGGCAACCACAATGCTTATTTCGAATACTTCCCACACATCGGCACGCCAAAAGATCGCCAACAATTTCACCCCCTTTTCAAGAAGGATTGGTCCGTGACCCTACAGATCTAGACTCTCGGAAAATATCATGAGGATGGCCCCCGTTCTAAAGAGGAAAATGCGAAAAGCGGGAGAAAAACTGCAACCCATAAATTTCTTTAACCAGTGTCACTGTGAAAGTCGTGTGTCCACAGATTTGAAGTGCAGTATTTAGCAATGAATTCCAATTATTAATGAAGTGACTAGCAAGGGTATAATAAGAGTTATTTTATCAGTAGTAATAATTAAAAATTGTCTTTAGAAGAAATATTTAAAAAGGCTAGAATCATCTTACTATGGCATGTTTAGAGTGCTGTAGAAAGTTCTTTTTTTCCACTCTTTCTTTTTTTTTTAAATTGGATTTTAAAAATCTTTTTTCACTATTTTAAAGTTCGCTAATTTCAATTTAAAGTGTGTGCTCAGGAAGAAAAAAAAATGAAAATAAGGGAAATTTGAAAGCTCTTTCAGTGCTCACCTGGAACCCAGAGATTGCCTAAGCAAAACTCCGGACGCTAGCGAGGTATTCAAAAATCCATCTTGGAAGCAACACTTGTCACAGAAGGGGAAGTGTGCGTTATTTCAATATGTGGCGACACGGAACAGGTTAAAGCCGAGTACAAGATTAAAATAATTTTGGAAAGGAAAGAAACGACGCAGCTCCGATATAACATTTAGCTATATTTATTGCCGTGTGCTTGAAATTTTGTTGAATCTTTCAGTGCACTAAATTATATTTATTCGTATTTTATCAATAATTTATTCTTATTCTAAAGTTAAGACCGGCATCTGGCCTGCGGGCATCCTATTACTATTCGAGAAGAACTATGTATTGGGCTTTTTAGTTCTTAATTTTCTTTTTATTATTATTAATAATTTTTAAATAAAAAACAATTATTAATAATAATAGTAGTTGTTATTATTAACTCTGCTGTTCTTCACGTTTTTTTAAATCTTGAGTTTCCTAAATCTCTGTTACAGCAAATTATAAGATATTTAATTCGCGGGATTGAAAGTCTGTTTATGATTTCTTTTGGTTGTCACTTTAACCCCTTAAGCGGTTTGTCCGTACAGTGTACGTGCTACCCAAAACTGGCCTCAACTGGTTTGCCCGTATAGCGTACGGGCATCGATATTTTCTCCTTTCCTTTTCTGATTTGCCCGTATATTTCATTATTGTGAAGAGACTATTTAGTATTAATATTTTTCAATAGATGGCGCGGCTCTTCAAAGTAACTGAAATGCTTTTCATCCGGGTTTTTCTTCCTAGCGAGAGAGCGGGAATATTTCATCATATGCCTTTTTTGGAAGCATTTCGGTAAAAAAATTGACCGCTTAAAGGGTTAAAGAACAGTCCAGCCGCAAGCTATAATTTTTTCCAAGATTAGGAAGGGGGGAAAAGTTGGAACGCTTATGATTTTTTTTTTTTTTTTTTTTTTTTTTTTTCATACAAATTAAAAACTACAAACACTGAAATATATGTGCAACTATAAATATTAGTTTCACGTAGATCTCTGTTTGCTAACTGTTTGAGTTTTGTCAGTCAATGAAAAAATGTTACTGAATGGCAAAATGATCACAATATTTATCTTAACTTATTCTTCAAAATAAATCGCGAAAATATGTATATTTTAAATCTGAAATTTATAGTTGGGAGGGGGGGGGTACAGAAAACACACACCCTTTTTTATATACATAAATAAAAATATAAAAATAAAGTTTTTATTGAAGAGTTACAAGCTGTCTAACACTACAATCTAATCCTTGAAATAAGATTGAATAAATAATAGTATCGATTAAAATACGTTTTAACCAATACTTTATGTATTCTAGATTACTTTTTTAATACGACAGCAGGGAGGGGGGGGGGGCAAACATGGGATTCTCCCTCTATTTTTATTTTCATATGTATTTTACTTTTACAAGTAGTTCAGCAATTCAATTTTTTCTTCCATTAAAAAGCAGTGGCGAATCTAAGGGTCGTTTCTCTCTTGAACCAAAATCTGCCGAGTTGTTAAGGAGTTTAATCTACCATTGAACCGAGGTTTAACCTGTTCGGAGAAGCAGAACCTATTCTAGATCGTCGGCCGTCCACGTGCAAATTAAAAATTGGCTGCATCTTTTTACAAACGGTATGATTTAGTTTTTTCCCCGCCGCCCTTAAACTTGACTGCCCATTTGTTGTGCACCATCATGCTCACGCTAGGATCGGTCCTTCGGAGAAAACTCCCTTTCGGTCTGTGTTCCTTTTAAACAAATGTCTGAATGCTCCTCTGGAAAACTGCGAATGCGTACGTACAACTCCGAGCACTGAGCCAACGCCAGGGTCAGATTTGCATAGTTGAGGACTTGGGTACAGGTACTTGTGTGTGTGTGGGGGGGGACTACACAAGAACTTACTGTAAATTATACTTTATATTGAATCTAATTTATTCACTCTCAAATCACCTATGCATGAACATTTACTTTACATCAAATTTTCGAACACGACAATCATGTTGCTCATGAATTCCTTAGGTTACTCGCATAAAATATTTCGATTGAATGAAATTCTTTTCTCTGAAAAAAAAAACACAAGAAAAAAAATGAAAAGAAATCAATGTTTCAGACAATTTTTTTTAAATGTTCCTCTTTCTAAAACTTAAAAATTTATGAAAGAAAAATGGCAAAAATTTCCCCTGATTTCTTTTCTTTCTTTCTTTTTTTTTTTTTTTTTTGACAAACCCGTTATTAGCTGTCTTATCAGACACTATTAAATTCATACATTTTTACATAAATTGCAAATCTTTATACTTAAAAAATGTAAAGGTAAATTGATTAAATTAAAATTTGAGTAATTTTAATAGATATAACTCGATATCAACCATTTACTATGATTATCTGGTAGAAGTCAGTCCTTTAAAGTATTTGAAACATAATTTTAGTAGATATTTCGATAGCACATGGAGAATTGGGGAGGTGGGGGAGACGACTAGAAAATGGAGGCTCAGGGCACTTGCCCCTAATTCCCTACCATAAATCAGCCCTTGCCCAAAGCGGAGTTTTCAAAAATCAATATGGGAAGAAACACTGGTCATCTTTTCAATATGAGACGGGACGGAACAAGTTAAACCTGAGAATTTATACATTAAATCTCCGATAAAACACTTAGCCATAATTATTGTCCCGTACTTGAAAATTATATGAACTCTTCAGGGCAAGTTATATTTATACGTTTTTAATTATTTATTTTTATTCTAAACTTAATTCAAAGACCGGCATTTGGTGGTTTTATCATTCAAGATGTTCTGCTCACCGTGTTCATTATTGACAGCTCCAAGATTTTAGGGGAAGAAGTCTTAGGGAGTGTTGCGTCGTTGCTTAGTGGTGTGTTTTATCAATAAAAAGAATATGCGAACTTTGTATAAATGCAAAAATCTATAATTGAATCTTGGTTGCAATAAGTAAATATTTACAAATATTACAAAACATGAAGAAAATGATTCTGCGAAGTGCGTATTGGCTAAGGAGCCAACAGTAGTCGACCGTCTGGTCGTGCGGTTGTAATGCGTATGTAAAGTGTCTATGCAGTTCAGATTGTCGGGGAGTCCAAGTGACTGGAGCGCCACTCAAAGTGCGTCACTGGGTGCGTATGTGCGGGAACAGGGAGAGTCCAGTAAGTGAATTTTTAAAGACATGTTGCATCCCATAGCTTTATAAAAATGCGGAAGATCAGCCCTATGTCACGATAGTTTTCTGCTTTATGGTTTCCGAGAATTGCAGCATAAACTTTTGAAAGACTGCCAGTCTGCTTTCTCCAGTGGATTTAACAGTCTTTCGAAATGTTCATCAGCCATTAATGACCGGATTTGTGGTACTATAAAAATTCCTTCTATCAGTTTAGCATCACTGACTTTGGGGGATTTCGATTTCAAGTACAAGAATCCATCAGAAAGTTTATCCATAGCTTTGACGAAATTTTTCATTACTCCTAACTTAAATAATTTTCGCAAAATCTCGAAATCTAATCAACATTTTTGAAAAATTGGAAGCCTAGAATTTAAGTTGAGTGGCAACCTATCGTGTCACCAAATTTCGTTTCATTCCCTGCAGTCTTTATTTCGTGATGCTGGAACAAAAATTTCAGCATTTTAAAACGATTTTCACAAAATCTCAAAATATTTAATCAAAATATTTTAAAAATTCAACACCTATAAATTAAGATTAGCAACTACCTATCATATCACCAAATTTCGTATTCGTCGTTATTATGCGATGCTTGAAGAAATATAACCGCATTTTGAGAGAATTTTCACAAAATCTCAAAATATAATAAAAATGTTTTAAAAATTGGACACCTATACTTTATGTTGAGCAACAACCTATCATGTGACAAAATTTCATATCATTCACTTTAGTCGATATTACGTAATGCGTGAACAAAAATTCACTCAGTTTGAAACGATTTTCACAAAATCGCAAAATCTGCTCGATTTTTTTTTTAGATGCTTATAGTTTAAGGTGAGTGACCACCTATCATTTCACTAAATACCATTTTTTCACCTTTGCAGTTATTATGTGATGTGCGAACACAAATTTACGCAGTTTGAAGCAATTTTCGCAAAATCTCAAAATCTAATAAAGATTTTTTAAAAATTCAACGACAATGTTTGAAGTTGAGTAACCACCTATCATGATACCAAATTTCATTTCATTCACTTCAGTCATTTTTACGTGATGCTCGAACACAATTTTAAGGAGTTTGAAACGATTTTCACAAAATCTGAAAATATAATCAAGATTTTTTAAAAATTCGACGCCTATGTTTTAAGTTGAGTGACCACCAATCATGATACCAAAATTCATTTCAATCGCTTCAGTTGTTTTTACGTGATGCTCGAACACAAATTTACGCAGTTTGAAACGATTTTCGCAAAATCTGAAAATCTAATCAAGATTTTTTAAAAATTCGACGACTATGTTTTAAGTACAGTGACCATCTATTATGACACCAAATTTCATATCATTCGCTTCAGTCGTTTAACGTGATGCTTAAAAAAAAAAAAGCGTCACGGACAGAATGACAGAACGACAGACAGACAAACTTTTTTTTGAGGGTCTTACCGGATTCTCAGGTGCTTGAAACGGATAGAAATCGCAAAATTTTTGAATTCCAAGAAATGTACAGACAAAAGTCTAATTTTATTTATATAGATATTGTATTTTCTCTAAAACTAGTTTCATATTTTCATATGTCTCTTTCATATCAGTGGCATGCGCTATAGGTATTGATGGAGGTTCATTGCCAATATGTAGCAGCTCAGCCTTCAAACTAACTTTAGAGGAGTCTATGAACAATTGCCAGATTTAAGGACAACAAATCGCCAAATTTGGCCCCAAAATACTGTTGAGTTGGAAAGTGTTTTACAATCGATGCGTTTCGCATGATTTGTCTTTCTTGTTCAAATATAAAATGATACGTAATTTATGAAAACGTGAGGCATAAACAAACTTTTCTTTTGACCTCATTCAGTTATTTTCCTCAAAGTTCTATATAACATATTATTTTACATAAAAAATGCAATATTTAATGATTTTTTTTTATTAGTAGCTCCGCCGCTAATCGATGTGCTAGAATGGATTTGTCTGTTGCAATAAGTTTTTGAGCATGGAAAGTCTGCCAACAGTTATACCTTTTAGCGCAGTTTCAATAAAAAGCTTATTTCAAAAAACTACTTTTTTACTTATATTTATCGAAATTTCTTTTTCTAAAGTGAAATTATCCGTCTAAATATGAATAGTCCAACTAACATAAAAGACAAGCCCTTGTGTGAATACGAGACAAACATGGAATCAGCTCTTAATCTAATGTGTTTGTGCATCAGCTGGCTGCTATCGAATTCCCAATGGACAAGAGAAAGGTCGATCTGTGTGCCGGTCAATTAAGAGTGGAGGCCCTTCTCTTTCTTTTCACTTCGATTAAGGTTAACGAACCATCGATCGACTTCTATCGGTCAGTTGTCACTTTCTTGGAGTGGCACAGATTCCCAGAATTTATATGTGACGACGCTGTCTCAAATGAGATTCTCTGAGTGACGTACGTACCTTAGTAAAATAGCATCCAATGCAGATAAGAATCAACTGCGCTCGCTCTTTCTCTTAGTAAGAACGACACCGATCACTTTTGATTGCAGGGTCATCCATAAAAATTACTTCGGAATGACTATTTATTTTGTTTCTTGTCGTGAGGGTTTATTATGCAAATGAAAAAACTCGCACAGACTTAGGATCGAAGGATAAATGATTAAATTTTGTAATGTCTTATTGAGTTTAACGTGTTCGCTCTCATTGTTGCAAGGTCGCGGCGGTAGCTCTTCTGTACCCATTCTTTTCTCCCGGCGTGGATCTTTGAGTTGCCTTCCGGCGTCTATTCCGCAGAGGAAATCTGCGCCCACTTTCAAGTGGCGCCCATGCCACGTGCCCTACCAGCCATGTTCTACATAGGGCACTGGTTTCAATGCTTGCTTTCATAATCTACTGAGCTGGGTTTAGTTCAGTTTTCACTACAATGAATCATTTTTAAATCCAAAAATCTGGGGTGACTTCACTCATCTTTCCGAACACTTACGATTAAGATCATTATCAAGCATTTAAATTAATTTTAATGCACCGAAAATGCAATCGAATGCACCGTTTAAACACTAACACACTTTCAAGAATGCCCCCATAGGCCACAATGTAAAAGAAATCTTGGTCGTAGCCCTGTAGAAAAACTATAACTCCTATACACACCAAAATGAATACCGGTCTTACGAAGGTGGTTTATAACATGTGTACACAATTTGAGCTCAATCGAATGCCCCGCTTAGGAGCTATCGTGTTCACTCACACACACGCACACATACATACATCTCGTAAAAATAGCATAAATGAATTCAGAAGACCTCAAAACGTGCAAGTACACCAAAATCTCGAAGTCGAATTTTTTCATGATTACAATATTTTCCTGACATGGTACACGTTCGGAAAGTAACAAGCTTGGCAAGTGTTTAAAATTTCGGTTTGTCCACCCGTCCGTGCTCTAACTCCCTTAAATATGCATCGATTTCTACGAAATTTATGTATGTTATTCCTGTGTACTCTTTATGTACCCTATTGAAAATGGTACATGTAGCATTTATAGTTCTTCTACAAGACAGCTGAAAAGTTTTCAATACATTATGCTCTATGGGTAGTCATTCTTTAAAGTGTCATTTTCGAGATATTTGGCTATTTGAAATGAAACAAAATGGATGCATGTTATTAAGGTTTACAAGATAAAGCTCTCCATCGAAAATAGTGTCTGTATCATTAATAGATCTTCTATATGAGTACTCAATGATTACAATACATTCGTTCCATGACAGTTTAGAGACAGGCATTTATTTAAAGCACAATACTATCTTACTATGTAATACCTCCCCTCAAAAGTTGCGCCGAAAGTCGCAAACTTTGGCGACTTTTGCGATCAATAGCTAAACACTGTGAGAAAAAAAAATCTTTCGAAAAATGAACCCAGCTTGGCGGGAAATCAAAAAATACCTAATGTGGTAATAACAAGGTATGATGATTTCAACGGGAAAATTTACGACTCGCGCTCTCATTAACCCTTTGAGGCGCAACCCTTTCCCAATGCTGAAAAAAGGGCAGCCGTTTGCAACGGCTGCCCTTTTTTCAGCATTGGACAATATATCCAGCTGTTCTCGCATTCTTCCATTTTTCAGCAGATGTCAGTGCTGTTAAAAATAATCGTGACCATTTTTTACTGGAAATGACGTGCTAAAAAGTAAAGGATTCTCGTGGAGCTATGTCACCCGCAACTATTTTTATAGAAATCAAATCTATTCTTCTTGACTGGCAACAGTCAAAACGTCAGAGTTTGGTGTTCCCAGGGAGGGAACACTGCGCGTTAAAGGGTTAACCGATTTAGTGCGTTGTGTTGGGTTAAGGCAAAGCTACGTAAAGGCTATCTCCTTAGGGGATGTGTGTGTGTGTGTAAGAGAGCGCTTATAACAAACCATGGCTCACTGACATAAGTACAGGCTGTCCGAAAAGCTCCGTTTTTGCGTACGAGTAAATTTTCGCTTCTTCGCCGATTTGTCGCTGTTACCCAACTGTATCACTGTTGCCAACTCTGCCGGAGAAAATGTGCCTAAAATCAAAGTTAAAAGTATCCACAAATGGCTAACAATATTTTCAAGCTGAGAAAAAAAAATAATTTTTTTTTGGCGTTTACTTGCTTGTGCTGTTGAAATATGCTTATCTGCTAATGCTCTTTGAGACATTCATTTCCGATTTACAAAATACTTCGGTATTGCCAGTTTGACAAGATCTTTTTCTCCGCAGAGTTGGCAACAGTGATACAGTTGGGTAAAAGCTACAAATCGGCAAAGAAGCGAAACTTTTCTCGTACGCAAAATCCCATAGGAGAAACTGTTTTTCGGACAGCCTGTACTTATCCCAGTGAGCCATGTAACAAACAAACAAAAAATAGCGAAAAATCGTCAAACACCTTGATTAATCTTTGTTTTATTTTACTATTATTATTTTTTATTGCCTGGAATTTCAGGATCTGTATATATAATCAAAACAGTATATAACCAAGAGATGAAATCATTTATCTAATTCATAATATCAAATATGAGTTGAGCTACTTGGATGTATCTGCCTTGAGCAGCATCATGAAAGAAAAAACGAGATACCTGTATAAGTATCTTGTAAATATCAATGTTTAAAATTGTAGTATAAAATGAACATGGTAAATGTATTAGAAAAGAAGGTGAACATTTTCTGAAGTAATGAAAAGAAACGTCAGAATTTGGAAAAAAGAATGTAAAAAACTTAATGTGATGTTTACAGGGCTGATATCATTGTAACAAAAAATATTTACTGAAATTTGAATAATTTTAGGTTCTTACTGCTGGTTTTGCGGGACCACGACAAAGACGTGGGAATGCAGGTAGTAGTGCAAGAATAGGCAACTTCATACTGTAAATCTCTCAGGGTCGGTGGCCTATTCTTCATCTGAATCTGTCCAGTCATAAACAATATATATTGCAGAAACAGGTATTTATTTATTACTAAATCGAGTGGTGTTCAAATATAGCTTGTTCTTAGAACAACATTTTATGCTGATTATTTTTTAACAATGTTGACGTGGATCGGCAATGGTCTGCGGCGGAAATACTGGATTATGATATGAGAAAATCTCTACATCCACTATTTTAGCTACGCCAAGGCAAAGAAACGGGCTCGGGTGTCTCAGACTGTTCAGAAGACCCTACATTATTATTTTAAAAAATTTTAACTGCGCAGATTGTTAAGGGAGCAAATAAAGCAAGGATTTGTTGTCCTGCAAGACAAACAACATTAAAAGTTAATCTTTTCACAAAAAAGTGCCTTTTTGCCAACCTCGGACATCCATGTAGGACACTTGACGTCCATGGTGACATCACAAAAACTTTTCCAAGCGGCTATGTGTCCGACGCTGCATGTATTTTAAATGTAGAAATTTATATTCTACAAAATGTAATTTTTGTGTGGAAAATATTGTACCTATAGTACCAAACGAATCAGCTATTACACATTTTTCAACACAATACCGCCTAGAATTCATGATATCACCAATTAAAAACCAGTTTTTTAAACTTATTCTAGCTCTAAAATTTATGACATATCATCGAAAGTCTCCCAAATTGGCGACTGTTTGCAGAGATTTTAAACATTACCTCAAAAAAGCTGTATCACTAATTTTGTGAGAACCAGAAAAAAAAAAAAAGAAAAACAACCACCAAGTGTTATTCTCATACTTTTATATGAAGAATATATATAAATGTATATCATGTTTGATACAGATCTTGAAAGTGAGGGAAATGAATTTTGGCCAGGGTGGGCCAGAGAAATAGAAAGAAAGTCAGAAAATTTAAGAAAAATCAGATTTTTTTACGAAGTCATCGAAATATTTCCTATGCAAGTATATATCTTTATATGATCTCAACATTCTTTTATTCTAGAAAGCTGCAGAAATTGCTTTATTTGAATTTTCATTTTAATATCCAATCTTATATATAATTTAAAATCTGTACTTTATGAACATAGCTTGTCTGATTGTAATAGTACCTTTAAATAATTATCAAATATGCTTTTTGGTAAAATCCAATGACATTCAGTAACATTTTGTTTAAATATATTTATCATTGGGTTGTATGAAAAAAAATAACGTACCTAAAAAGTTAAAAAGAGAAAGGAAGTAACATTGTGAAAAGAAACACAAAGCTCATGTAAGCATGGCATATAAAGCATACTGTGACAGAAGTGGACGACTGTCTCTAAAATACCATAGACCGAAATGAATAATGATACAATATCCAACCTAATGGCACGAGAAAGAAAAATAGGGACAACGTATGGATTATGGCACGCTTTTAATATATGTAGCACCTTAAAATGTATTTGAAATACAAAAGTGTTTCATTTAAAAAAAAAAAAAATATTTATATATTTATTTTTTTGAGGTGGGGGGTGGGGGGTGGGGGGAAGAAACTTATTCGATTTAAGCAAAGTGCCCAACGGAGCAAAATGTTACTCCCAAGCAGTGTCTTTGGTGGAAGGGGTGGATGTGAGTAGGTGTCTTACGCCCCATTGTTTCTTTCCTGGATCCGCCACTGAGAAGACTCACAAGCTGTGTAATTTTCCATCCGTGATTTCATTTCTACCCTCATGTGCTTTTAACATATTCTCAGTAAGGAAAAACAGTTTTACAGACTACGGACACAATTGCTCATGGTGGGTATTTCTGTTCTTTGTGTTTTCTACCTTATCCTTGGAAGACTTATCAAGTCTTTCCTTTAAAAGAAGTATCCGGATGAGTCGACACATATTAACCCCCCGAGTGAAATGCACTGATAGTAAATTTATTTCTGTAAATGACAGATTTGTATTTGCTTTTCCGTAAACATATTATCAGCAAAGAAAGGCGGTTTTACAGGCAACGGACACTACTGCTTATTGGGGTTATTTTTGTTCTTTGTTTTCCTAAATTATCTATGGAGGATTTATAAATCTTTCTTACAAAATACTTATCCTAAAGAAACGAGCCTTTTTTTAATCTACAAAGTAAAGTATACTGATAATGAATTCATTTCTGCATAGATTTGTATTTGCTTTATAGCGAATATATTCACACCAAGGAAAAACTGTTTTACAGGGAACGGACGAAATTGCTCATGGTGGTTATTTCTGTTCTTTGTGTTTCCTACCTTATCTGTGGAGGATTCATGAAGTCTTTCCAGGAAAAAAAAAATTTATCAAAGAATTGAGCCTTTATTAACCCACTGAGTCTAATACACGGACCGTAAATTTATTTCTGCAAATAACAGATAGTATTTGTTTTTCCGTGAACATAGTCTCAGCAAGGAAAAACTGTTTTACAGGCAATGGACGCAAGTGCTTGTGGTGGTATTTCTGTTCTTTGTGTTTACAACCTCTTACTTGGAGGACATGGTGGTCTTTCCTTAAAAAAAAAGTATCATAAAGAATCGAGCTTTTTTCAATCCACCAAGTGTAATAATACACTGATCGTGAATTTATTTCTGCAAATAACGGATTTGTATTTTCTTCACAGCGAACATATTCTCACCAAGGAAAAACAGTTTTATAGGCATTGCGGTTATTTCTGTTCTTTGTGGTTCCTACCTAATCTGTGGAGGCTTTATGAAGTCTTTTTTACGAAATACTTATCCTAGCCTTTTTTTAACTTACCGAGTGAAATACACTGATCGTGAATTCATTTCTGCAAGTAACAGATATGTATTTGCTTTTCCGCGAACATATTCACAGCAAGGAAAAACAGTTTTACAGGCAACGGATGCAAGTGCTTATTTTGCTTTTTTCTGTTTTTTGTGTTTCCTACCTAATCCGTGGAGGATTTATGAAGTTTTTTTTTACAAAACACTTATCCTAAGGGAACGAGTTTTTTACAACCCACCGTGTGTAATAGAGCGATCGTAAATTTATTTCAGCAAATAACAGATTTGTATTTGCTTTTCCGCAAACAAATTTCACCAAGGAAAAACGGTTTTACAGGCAACGGACACAAGTGCTCACGGTTATTTCTATTTGTTGTGTTTCCTACCTTATCCTTGGAGAATTTATGAAGTCTTTTCTACAAAATACTTATCCTAAAGGAACGATCCTTTTTTTAACCTACCGAGTGAAATACACTGATCGTGCATTTATTTCTGCAGATAATAGATTTATATTGGCTTTTCCGCGAACATATTCACAGGAAAAAAGGTTTTTCAGGCAACCTACCGACTGAAGTACTTTGGTCGTGAATTCATTTCTGCAAAGAACAGGTTTGTATTTGTTTTCCTGCGAACATATTCTCAACAGGGTCGAAAAATGGCCAAATGGCACATTATAAGACGAAGTGTGAAGGTTCAGGATTCTGAACTAACGTGCGTCTGTTGATCTAATGGTTGGGAGTTTGGGGCGATGTGGCATGAATACGAGTTAGAACCCCTTAAAATGTCCTTCGCCCAAGACATTCTCCCTCCTTAGGCAGAAAGCCTTCGTGTATCTTTGCCTTAGCAAACAAACGTTTAGAAACATTTATTCTCAGGAAGGAAAAACAATTTTAATGGCAATTTCTGTTCTTACTCGGCAAAATTTCATTGGATGTTTTACCTTGGCCTAGGAGGGCTTACTAGCCAGCCGTTCCAAAATATCACATATCCTAAAGACTCGATTTTATTCACCTAAATACACCTGAATTCTTTTCAACTACTAAGTTGCTTTTGTTTTCCACCAAACGTGCTTACATCGAAGAAAAACGTTTCAACAGGCAAGCAGGAATAACGAGCGTACAGTGTTAAACATGAAAGTGCCAAATTATTTTATGAAAAAGAAAGTTTGAGATTTATTTTGTATATGCTATAGTTTTAAGTATTAGAACAGATTTATAAAATTATCAGAAATTTCTCATTTTGGTAAATCAGTATTAAACTACGTTGACTTAAAGATCCCTTTGGGCTTTTATTGAGATTTATGTCCTTTTGAACGATTTTAGTGTTGGGACTTCAAAGTCTCGTCGGGCCATAAATTGCTAAAGATAGTTTGAAAGTATGATTTAGTATTGTTTTCTTTGGATAGAGTGCTTTATCTGGTCGCATCACGAAGGAGATATTTAAGTGAATACACACACACACATAAAAAATTTTGCTAACATTCTTCATTGTTTGTGTATTTTAAATTTTTTATTTTTTTAAGCAAACTAATTCATTTTTTAAAGAAAAATTAAGTGCTAAAATCCTACTGAATGAGGTAAACTTCAATGCTTTATAAATTAAAAATACAAAAATTTACAACACAATAACGAAGAAGACAGAAAGAAAAAGGTTGATAATACGAGTTTGTCGACGTGAAATCAACCAAATAAAAATTCCTAAAACCTGTATAGCTCGTTTTGGCTTCTAATTTATAAGAATTCTAGCAGGCACGTATCCAGAAAAACAATTTGGGGAGGGTCAAAAAATTTCGGGGGGGACGGGGGGGTCCAAACGGTAAAAAAGGCTGTATATTTCACAAAAAGACTATATCATTATCATTTTAGTAACAAAAATGAAAATTTCGGGGGGTTCCGGACCCCTTTATCCACCCTAAATTCGTCCTTGAATTCTAGAGATTTTCAGTATTGGAACTTTTATCCGAGTTTGCCCTTTGATGCCCGCTAACAAAATAAAGCAGAAAAAAAATTGTTCTATGTGCCTTTCAAAGTCCACACGAAAATTCGTGGCGTATTTCTTTAGCACTGATTAACATATCCACATTAGTTCATTCCAATTTCTTCAGGAAAACGAATACCAATTTGAAATAATAAAACCGGATAGATCTTAAAAAATCCTTCACCCAAGGCACTGACCCTCTTCTTTGGCAAGTGGGGCTAGGCTTGCCATAACACTAAACATCCATTTGGAATAGTAAAGAAAAATAAAATGAGATACAATATCAGCAAAAGAGGTTTTTCAAAATTTCAGCTTCGTGCTGACATCTAGTGCATATTATTAAAACGAAACGTATCATTTCGCTTCAAAGGAAAAAATATATAAATAAAAACGTCATATTAAAACTATTTTTGATTTTTTTTTAAAGGAAAAAGAGGCATTCCTGGTCCGATAGGTTTTTAACAATTTTGAAACCAGACAACTTAACCAAAACTCGTAAAATTCACAATTTTTTTTTTTTTTTTTTTTTTTTTTTTTTAAACAAGCTGCGGTATGCGGCAGCGCAGGCAGAATTTTAGATTAGTAGGGACTGATTTAAAAACCTAAAAATTCACTGAGGCAGATATCTCGGTAATATACTAAAAAAATCGCAAATTTACTACCTTCATGTAATTACACCCTTTGAAATCTAATAATATTTATGCAATATATTTTATGATCTCTGAGTTTCAGAAGCAATATATCGAATTAAAAAGTTTTGAAGCAAATCAAAAGAGATAATAGGGATATCCCCACCACCTTTTTCGCTGAAATTATATATATATATATACATATATATATATATATATATATATATATATATATATATATATATATCTTTGAAAGAAATTATTGCTGTCTGATAAATTTTTATTTGCATATCACATACTTAAAAAATCTGAATCATATTTTTTAATTCAAATAAGGTACATGCATCTTTATATATATATATATTCAGGTGATTAAAACTGAATAAATAAAAAATTTAAATTTTCATATGGCCCCCATACAACATATTCCCAATCAGTAAAATGTGCCTCGTACATTATTCAGTTAATGTACTAAGTTTCAGCCTTTCATCCTAGAAAGAAAGGTTCAGATATGTTTTAAACGGTGTATGAGGGACTGTACAATACCGATAAAGCGAAAACATTATGTAAGAATAATCTAAGAGAAATAATACGTAATTAAAAATAAATGACGATATAAAATTTCTTTTGTGAGTGTTTTGTCCGTTGTATTTTAAATTAATTTTATTACGTATATATTAAACGATATTTAACATCTTATAACTAGAATACAGTATGTACATTACTTGGACATAGAACGGTTTGTGTAATTTCTATTCGTTTCAAGCATCTGGGAATCCAGCACGATCGTCAAAAAAAGTTTGTAATTCTGTTGTTCCGTCCCTGACGCATATTTTGGTCGCGCTCGCGCATAATGTAAAAAATGACTGAAGTCAATGAAATGAAATTTGGTGACATGATAGGCGCAGGGCCGCAACTAAAGTTTATGACACCCGGTGCAAACTTTAATTATGGCAATTTTATTGAATCATCACGTAATAACGACATAAGCTAATAAAACGAAATTCAGTGACATTTATACAGATAAATTTTGAGGGTCATACAAAATTTTTGAAAATTTCGATGAGATATTTTTAAAAATCTGTAAATATTTGTTGACAGACCAAGTATAAAACACTGAAGCGAATGAAATAAAATTTAGAATCATCATAGGTGGTCACATAGACTACAGGCGTCAAAGTTTGTATTAAATTTTGCGATTCATTGAAAATTGAGTAAAACTTTGTTCCATTCCTGGAAAATGGAATAAAATGAAATTTGTAATCATGTTACGTGGCAAGTTAGTTTAAACTATATATGCCAAAATTGTTTTAAACATTTCGAAGATTTTGGATTTTTGTGAAAATCGTGTAAATGTTTATTCTCACACCCGTCAAAAACGGCGTAAGAGAATAGAATGAAATTTGGTAATATGATCAGAAACGACTAAAACAGTAAATGTCAGATTTTTTTTAAAAAATTTGAAACTTTTACAAAAATTGCATTTTTCCTTTTTTTAAGGGGGGGAGTGTCACTTTAAAGTGTCTAAAGAGGTAACACATTAGTTGGCTTGTCTATTTAAACAAATTTTGTGGATTTATTATTATTATTATTGTTGTTGTTGGTTCATCATCAATCCACTTTGCTTTATTAATCCACAAAGACCACATTTAACAGAAAATGTAATGCTGCTTAGGCATGCAATGTTTCTAATACAAAATGTTTTTGAACTTTAGCAGTATTGTACGCTTACTTGAAGTCAGCTTCTAGATGTGTAAGCTCATGATAATAGCATGTAATATTAGATTAATTGAAAAATATAAGCACTTTTTAATTTAAGAGTAAGTGATTAAAAATTTCCATTGCGAAGCATTGCATTTTTAAATTTTTGAAACCCTGCGGCAAGGACGTAGACAGGGAGAGTCTTGGGCCCCCCAGCTCCTCTGAGATCAGAATTTTTGTTAACCCTTTAACGCGCAGTGTTCCCGCTCTGGGAACACCAAACTCTGACGTTTGGATTGTTGCCAGTCACGAAGAATAGATTGGATTTCTATAAAAATAGTTTCGGTGACATAGCTTCACGAGAATCCTCTACTTTTTAGCACGTCATTTCCCGTAAAAAAAATTGTCACGATTATTTTTAACAGCACTGACATCTGCTGAAAAATGGAAGAATGCGAGAACAGCTGGATAGATTGCCCAACGCTGAAAAAAGGGCAGCCGTTGCCATCGCTCGACTTAACTACCAGCAAGATGGCGGACGATCGAAACGTTCATCGCGTGCACACAGATCTAGAGACCCTTTTTTTGACGCAGCTGGCTGTGCGCACAGCCAGCTGGTAGTTAAGTCGATCGATGGCAACGGCTGCCCTTTTTTCAGCATTGGGAAAGGGTTGCGTCTCAAAGGGTTAAATGGATGTTAATAATGGCACCTTTTGTGACAAAGTGGCAACCCTCCTCTGGATCCGCCAAGGACTCGAAACCGCCGGAGATAAAATGCCAATTTACCTAAAACATATGCCTAGTCCTGGAAAGAAGAAAAAAAACTTCATCTTTCTGCAAGTTTAATTTATCGAATAACCCGAAACTATTGCTCGCTGACTTCGCGTTAGCGAGACTCGAGTGAGAATGAGACAGGATTTGAAAGTATTTTGTAATCAGTGAGTTTGACATGATTTATCTCTCGTGTTTAGATACAGTCGATGCTTTTTTTACGAACCTCTTTTTTACCGGCACTTGTGATTTTACGAACTAGGGAGTGATCAGTATACACTCCCATAAACGAATATACGGCTCGATTCACTCCCCCTCTCCTTAAAAAAAGAAAAAAAAATGCTACGGGAGAACGTTTTATTTTATTGTACATTATGCCCAGGTTAAGAGCATTTTTTTAAAAAATTGTCCCTCCGGAAATAACTACATTGTTTTAAGATATCATTTTGCTTTGTTGTACATTTTGTTTAGTTCAAATTATAAATAAATAAATAAAAATAAAATAAATGACTTAATAAGTGTCCGCCACTGTGTTTACTCCATATAGCGAGTTCGAAATAAGTTCGATTACATAAAACCTTCCTCCCGGCCCGGTATTGGTACACTAATTAAAATAAACTAATTGCGTCACGGAATCGAAAAGAAAATTCAGAATGATTCTTTATAAAATATACTACACACTGAAATCAGTAGAAAAAGTTGCTTTTTATGAAAGATTTGGAAAATTTCTTAAACGTTAAATATCATAACAGATTTTTTTAATGGCACAATTTGCAAAGTTTTCACTTTTTATTTATTTATATATTTTAAAGAAAGGCAACCGTTTATTTCTGTGTATAACTGTTGTATAGTAAGTACAGTTTGGAAACAAACATTCTAAAAACTTTGAAGTGCTAATCACAGTTATTTTATTCGTATTTATCTACCAAAATTACGTCATTTAACTGCGTATTCGATAAAATAACGCGTTTAAAAAAATACACAGTTTAAGACAAAGTAGTGAAGAATAACGAGGTTCCAAATATTCGTTGCTTCGATAATTGACTAGCAGATGGCGCTGCAAAACGATGCTGAGATCCTTGACGCTGATGAGACCCGGCAAGGCACACGGCTTTCTCCACTGTAAACCAGTTCTGTAGCAGTGGTTTTTCAGCTTGTCATTTTTGTGTTGTCTGTCGGTCGATTGTGGCGAGGGAACGCCGGTTGTTTATTTTCTTGATTGCAGTGTAAATAACAGAATCTTCCGAATTTTTCATTATACTTCAGGATATTTCTCACTCAGGGGCTTCAACTCCGTAGTTTCTGCTTCATCAGTAGAGGGTTTTATTGGTAAGTGCCTGCATTTTGTAATCTTAATTACTTGGCAGCTAAACGTTTCGGCTTTACATTTGATCCCAGAATTTAATATTTATCGCTTGTTATGTAATTTATTCATTTTTTACCTTGGGTTTTTCTCTCTGGGTTTCAAGAGATTTACTCGGTAATCGGTAGGAAAAAATTAAATATTTTATTTTCATGAGATTCTCACGATTAAATAAGTACCAATGAGATATTAGAGTGCGGTTTTATAATAATTACAGGAAATACGTTGTAATTGTCCAGGTATTTTTTTTTTTCCCGCTAATGCACACGGATTGTTATTGATGTTACATTAAAAAAAAAAAAAAAGAATATCAAGTCTCGTGTATGTGAAAGTCTTAACTTATTCTAGTAATTGACCAAATATCTTTTAATTTTTATTCGTGCTAGATTTATTTAAGATTACATTTTCAAAAATATTAAATGTCACAGAATTGTGATGGAGAAACCATTGAAACTGTTTAGATTTTATGAAATTATGCAAATTATGTTGGTTGATAATTGAACTAATTTGGTTGATGGTTGAACTTCGAAGTATATTAATTTTTAAATATGAGACATTATAGTATTGCGATTTAAAGAAAAGAATAAATAATAATGATTCTAGGGTGGGGGAAAAAGGGGGATTTACAAAATTTATATTTTGCATCTTTTGTTTACTTTCATAAAAAGTTAATTAATTAGTTAATAATGAATACAGTTCACATAATTATTTAATAAACTTGATAAAAATTTATATCTATATATACTGATTTTTATCAAGTTTATTTATATATATTACATATATAAAGAACTAGCTTTGCTATGGAAATATTAACGAGAAAAGCTTGAAAATATTCACTTATTTACCCAAAAATTGTATGCTCTTTAAAAACGTGTGGCACAATTTAATGTTTTAAATGTATACATAAAATTGCTGCATAACAAAAACCTGGTACTGAAAGAGATAGCAACCTACTGCTAAAAGAAAAAGTATTTAAAAATATCCCCATTTGTAAAATGTGCCCCGTACACTTAGATGATTTACAAATTTTCAGCCTTTCTTCATCAAACATTTTAATAGTAAAGACGATCGGGGGCTATACATGAATTTGAATATCAATGTTTATTGTTATGGTGGGGAAAATATTTTCTTTCGTAATTTCTGTACAATCCCTCATATGCTATTATCCGACACTAGTGTTTCCATTCGACAGCCATCGAAAGATGATTTAAGTCAGCATATATTTATCTTAATACCTATGACACTTTTTAGGATATACTTCTCAAATTTTGTCCATGACCGCATTAGTTTATGGGGGCGCATTCTACTAATTGGCAGTTTTATTGTCAGGGGGAGGGGGTCGTATACAAATTAAAAAAGTATTAACGAGATGAACTTTTTCTTATAGTGTTTTTTTCTTGCCTCATTTTTCAATTTACATGGCCCTCTTACCTCTAATAGATGAAGAATTAAAGCATGTTACAAACTTTTTGGCGCACCCTGTATTCGAACATTTTAAATAGTATGTATAATACATTTCTTAGTGATAATATTAATCTTTTCATGTTGGGCATAATGTATTTTTGATTCTTTTTGTGGCCATGTAATAAATGATATGCGTTGTTATTTTATTAACTCCCACCTTACTCTACCCCAGTATTAAAGTCATTTAGCATTATTTTAATTCGTCCAAGGGGAATAAATATTTCATGGCTGATCTTCGGGAAAATGCCACCCATATGCTTTGTCGAATGGCAGAAAACCCGAAAATGATTATTATTAGGTGTACTGGAAAGTAATGTCTTTTATCTAAATTGAATTAAAAAAATTAATACGTTTTTAATGACAAACAAGCTGCACTTAAACATAGGATTTCATATTTTTAACAATTTAAAGCAAGAAATTAATAGTTAAATAATTTTCTGCCAGAAATATTTATGAAAAAAAGAAAAAAATCTGGAGTGACTCCACTCGACTTTCCGAAAACTTACGATTAAGATCATTACCAAAAATTTAAATAAATTTTTATCTGTAATTCAAACATATATACCAAATTGAAGCTCAATCGAATGGACCGTTTTAACGCTAGCGCACTTGAATTTCTCCCCATGATGCAATAATGTAAAAGAAATCTTTGTCGTAGCCCTGTAGAAAAACTATAAGTCCTATACGATTCTGGATACGATCACACCAGAATCAATACCGGTCTTACGATGGTGGTTTATAACATGTATACCCAATTTGAGCTCAATCGAATATACCGTTTAAACGCTAGCGCACTTTCAAGAATTTTCCCCATAGGTCATAATGTAAAAGAAATCTTTGTGCTTGCCCTGTAGAAAAACTATAAGTCCTATACACACCAAAATCAATACCGGTCTTGCGACGGTAGTTTATAATATATATACCCAATTTGAGCTCAATCGAATGCCCGTTTAGGAGCTATCATGTTCACTCACATACACACAAACACGCATACATACATACATACATACATCTCGTAAAAATAGCATAAATGAATTCAGAAGACCTCAACATATGTAAATACACCGAAATCTCGAAGTCTAATTTTTTCATGATTACAATACTTTCCTTACATGATACATGTTCGGAAAGTAAAAAACAAAAAAATGAAACACTTTCATATTTTAAACATGCACTAAAGTGCTGCATATTAAAATAATCATAATCCATGAGTTGTCACTATTTTTCTTCGTTACTCCATTAAGTTGGACAGTGTATCATTCTTCATGGGTGTACCAAATTTTTTTCCTTCCTCCTTAAAACACTTCTTTGGAATAAAAATCTATATTAAAATCGCCTACTAAAAGTGTTTTACAATCCTCTCCAAGCATGTATTCTAACTATGCTTCACCATCATAAATACTTTTTGGAATGTGCATCACAATCCATGAGCGTACCGTACTTGTCTTTCATATTCCACAAAACTATCTTCAGAACTGAAATCTATATTAAAATCGCCTACCAAAACCGTTTAACAATCTTTGTCACGGATATTCTAACTATACTTTATAAATACTGTTTGAAAATTGTATCATAATCCATGAATGTAGCTTATTTGTCTTTATCATAAAACACTTCTATGAAATTGGAATCTATATTAAAATTGCGTACTAAAACTACTTTACAATCTTCGCTAGCCATATTCTATCTAACTATACTTCTTTGTACTAAATCGTCGCGTTTGCCAGTTTCTAGCCAAATTTGGAAAATATCGCCAAGCTTGCTTCAGTTTTGGAGGCTTATTTTTGCGTTAAACTTAGTGATAAATCACCAAAAATGACAAACCTTTGGAGCTTTCGACATTTGGTCCTCCCCTTCCCCCCCCCCCCCAAGCACCATCTGGTACATTTAAGTACTTCTCTCCATAGACCATATTGCATGAGAAATATTTTTCTAGGCCTGTCAAAAAACCATTATTCTTATGCATACCAAAATCAATAACGGTTGTATGAAGGTTGTTTATAATATGTATACCAAATTTGAGTTCAGTCATATGTACCGTTTAGGAAGTTCATACTTTTAAGTATGTCTCTCCATAGGGCGTAATGTATAAAAAATATTTTTGTAGCCCTGTAAAAAAATTATTAGTTCTGTACACGCGAAAATGAATACCCGTCATGCGACGGTGGCCTATAATATACATACCAAATTTGAGCTGGATCGAGTGCACCGTTACCCTATTGAAAACTGCAACGTAAAGGTGTCGACGCAAATCTGTCCACAAATTTTGTCGACAGAAAATACCGGAGTGACGAAACAGCACTTCAGTGCTAAAGACAGTGGGGTCGGATGATTGTCTACACTCAATGGAAGATTGATTTCAAAATGATTACCGGGATAACCCAAACCTACACAAAATCTTTCATATAATGTTATACTAATTTTCATGCTTTGAAAAATGTATTTTAAATAAATGCCATAATTTAAATAAGTAAATATAAATATTTGAGGCTGGATTTCCCCCGTTGAATCCACAATGCTTCATCAAATTATGAATTTTCGGAGACAAGATAATCCATCGCCATACAAACTGATGCAACAGACCATTGAGGTGAGCTGTTTTCCGGAAAATGGTAAATACAGTGGGAAATTAACAAGCTAATTAAGAAACTGGTGCCAACACTTTCACAAAGAAATAATTCCCAAGCTCATTTTAAGAATTCTTTTGACAAATAGTTGTTCTTTGTTTCATGCATAGAAAGAAAAAAAAATGGCTGAGTTGCTACTATTTCTCCCAAATCTTTTATTTAATTTATTACACTTATTATTATTATTATTATTATTATTATTATTTTTTACCAGAGACACTTTCTTTCCATCCACAGAGAAAAATATGTTCTAAACGTGTTCATTTATATGATGGAAATAGTCTTTGTCGATAAAATAAAAGACCATTGGTACGAAAAAAAAAAAACTTTCTATTCCAGGGGTTTCCAAAGTGGGGCACGCAGAAACTAGGAGCTAAGCAATGTTCAATAAAATAACAGTAAAAACTTTGTGTAAAAGAAAACACACATAAAATGATACTTATGGGATGGGCGATCGTTTCAACCGAAAAAATTTTCGGTCTTCGTCAGCCGTCACACTTAATTCCAAGACCGAAAATTTTTTCGGTTCAAACGATCATCCCATCGCATAAGTATCATTTAATGTGTGTGTTCACACAAAGTTTTAATTTATCTTTTAACCCTTTAACGCGCTGTGTTCCCTCTCTGGGAACACCAAACTCTGACGTTTTGACTGTTGCCAGTCACGAAGAACATATTTGATTTCTATAAAAATAGTTGCGGGTGACATAGCTCCACGAGAATCCTTTACTTTTTAGCACGTCATTTCCCGTAAAAAAATGTCACGTTTATTTTTAAAAGCACTGACATCTGCTGAAAAATGGAAGAATGCGAGAACAGCTGGACAGATTGCCCAATGCTGAAAAAAGGGCAGCCGTTGCCATCGCTCAACTTAACTACTAGCAAGATGGCATCGCGTGCCATCTTGCTGGTAGTTAAGTCGAGCGATGGCAACGGCTGCCCTTTTTTCAGCATTGGTAAAGGGTTGCGCTTCAAAGGGTTAACACCAGTATTTTGAGTGTTTTTTCTGTAGTTTCGTTTATTCTATCGAGATCTCATTTCTGCAGATGTGATAAGCTCTATTCGAAATCTACATTTCTCGTAACTTTCATGAAGTTTGAGTTATGGGCTGATAGATAGTCGTTTCATTTTACAAGGAGAAAACAAAAATTGCTCTTTTTTGTTTCTCTTGTATTAGGTTTTAAAGACAATGGCTTTCTGGAAAACAGATCTGGGCGATCTGCTGGGGAGGAAAACAGGAGACTTCATGCTTTTGTAAAACGACTGACGTCGGACACCCTCCTGTTCTCGAATTTCCAAATGTGGGCTTTTGTCTTCGAAAAAAAGCTTGCTTCGATTCTTTTACTTCCGAAAAGGACCTGGGAAGAAACTTTGAAAGGAATTTTGATCGATGTGGGAAAAAGAGAAAAAGACAATTTATGGGAATTAACTCCATCTGACTATCTCTATTATTTTAACTGCTTAATCCTTTGAAGCGTAACCATTTTCCAATGTCGAAAAAGTGCAGCCGTTGCCATCGCACGATTTAACTACCAGCAAGATGACGGTCGATCGAATCGCCCACTACGTGGCACAAAGCTAAAGAACATACTGACACAGCTGACTGTACGCCGCCGCACAGCCAGCTGTGTACAAAATGATCTTTAGCTCTGTGCCATGTTGCGGGCGATTCGATCGACCGCCATCTTGCTGGTAGTTAAATCGTGCTGTGGCAACGGCTGCACTTTTTCGACATTGGGCAGTCTATCTAAATGTCCTCCTTAAGTATATAATTGAAATCAAATTTATTCTTGAATCAAAACAGCCAAAAATCGGAGTTTTGTCCTTACAGTGAGGACATCGCGCGTTAAAGGGTTAAGAGTATTAGTTTTGAAACAAACCGCCGTAGAGTCTATCAATATTTTATTTCGAAAATTGAGCATTCCATATGTTTCTAAATATAATATTCGATTGTTATTTACTATATTAAAACTTATTACAAACTTATGACTTCAAAGCACGGATACGGATATGGTTTGTAAGGGACTGGGAAATAAACGGCGAAAATACAGCTTGTACGAGAAACGGGCTCTGTTCTTAAGGGGTAAATGAACAGCTTTATTAATTTATGCAAGAAATCACATTTTTCTTTTCTTTTTCTGGAACATTTCTTAATATTAAAGAATTAATTAAAAAAAAAAGCCGTTGCTTGTCACAATTCCAGGATGGACCCATCGCTCGTGGCGCCATGTTGAAATTTTGATAAAAACGACATTTTTATCTCTAACCAAAAGCAAAAACTTTTTATACAGTTCGAAAGATCTCTAAAAAAATTACCTTTTTTAAACTTGCAGCTACTTGCAAGTTTAAAAAAAGGGGCTACGCAACTTGCAGCTACTCTAGTAAATAGCTACTAGTAACTTGCAACTACTCTATATATCCAGCGAGATATCACGCCTTGAAAAAGTAAACAACCAAACAACATACACAGAAGTGATTTGATTCATTCCTTGATTCTTTGAAAAAAAAATCACGGAATATAATCTCTCGCGTAGATCGATTAGATGACGTCATAGGGACGTCATACTCCTTTTGCGTGACAAGCAATGCAAGGACAGTTTCATTTAATATTTAAGTTCTATTTAACTGAAAAATTTTGATATATTTAGGGCAAATTTATTCAGAATGTGTAAAATTTTGTTTGCACAACACTTAAACACCTATTTGTAGGAATTCTTTTTTAGAAATTGGCAACACTCTTTCAGATGAAAACGTAAACGTATATTGCTGTTTCTCGAAGTCCCTTTTTTTTTTTTCAATTTCTCTCACCGGAGTGTTTTTAAATGTTAACGGCGTGACATTTGTGAAATCGTATTTTAAAAGTGTCTGACTGTTTCAGATTGTTTTGGTGACATTTATTTTGTTTTTGTTGTAAGCGTTTATTTTGAATTCATTTAACCCGATAGATTTTGATTTTAACATTGTTGGATCGTAACTTTTATTTCGATTGTTTGGGGCATTTGTTTTATTTTTGTCATAAATCCATAAGCGTTTGTTTAATTTTGAAGTGTTTAATTGAGTGTTTTAGATTGTTTTTGGTGACATGTTTTTGCCATAAGCGTTTGATTAATTTTGAATTCGTTTAACCGGATGGATTTTGATTTCATCGTTGTTGGATCATAGCTTTTATTAAGGTTGATTTGGTGTCGCTTATTTTGTTTTTGTCGTAAATCTATAATTGCTAGTGGGCAAACCGTCCATCATCGCTGACCCGTGAAAATTCGCTTAAAAAGTTGCCGACCAGTAAGGTAGACTTCGTGCCTCTGTTAACTGTGTCTGTCAGTCTAACGACTACGTTTATGATTTCATTTCTTTTTTTAATTGTAGTCGTGTTTCAACAACTCAACTCTGAACTTTAGAATTTCTGTTGAATCCAATATCTTAAGAAAACGGAATAGGTTGCATTTTTTGGGTCGCGAAGAGAACGTCGGCAGACCAGCTGGTCGCACGATGCGGCCGCTCCCCGAAACGTGTAAAAGCGGCCCGTACGTTGCATAGGCTGGACTTGAAGCGGTCAGACCAGCTGGTTGCCGAAGGCGGACGGCCCGTAGGTTACAAATTTCGGTCGCGAAGAGGCCCGTGTGCTGTAGGTTGCACCAGCCAGTCGCCAAGCGACCCGTGTGCTCTAGGTTGCACATTTCGGCCTCGAAGCGTCCATCGACGACCAAAACTGGTCGCCGAACCCGGATAGTTACTTTAAGAATTTGGATTAAAATCTTTGCTTGTCACGTCTTTTCATCATATAATCTTGTAACTGTGCGATTCTTTTAGGACCAAGTGTTCTGTTCTTGCATTTAGATCTGAAGGCTTTGAGAAAGGTGATTCGAGCAGGTTACAGTTTAAACTAAAGTACTCAATTTCATGCCTCGTATTCAGTGATTTGCGGTAATCAATGATCTTCGTGATTCAAAATTATCATTCAGTAGCATAGACATAAATTTTCTGCAAGAATTTTCCATCAGTTCTCTGGATTTCACTGGATGGAAAAAGTTAGTAAGTTTGTAAAGGGGATAAGGTAATATTTTATTTTTGGAAATAAGGAGATATTCAACCTTAAATCAGTTCTGAAAACAATACTCCTCTAAATGCCGTAAAAGTGACTAATCAGAAATGTCTGCACATCTTGGAGCTGTGGAACTCACAAGCAGTAGCAGTGTAATTTCATTTTGACTGAATGCGAGTACTAAACCGTAATTTGAAACATTTTCTTTAAGCCAATTTCTTATTGACATAATCATATAAATATCTCGATAAACAATAATTGACGGTACTTTGATTTTTTTATCCTTTCGAAAATTGCATTTTCTAAAATACATAGATCTAAGTAAGCCTGATAATTTTTACACAAGTACCAGTCTTCCACACCATAAGACGATGGATTGCTAAAATAGTGAAAGATGTTCTCCGCTCTTAAAATACTTACATATATTAAAATATTTACATATATTTAATCAAAAGTGGGTGTAGCCTGATAGTTCTTGTCTGTGAGAATACCTGTACAAGAGCCTTTTTCCATGGGCGTATCATATGATGAATCATGTATTACATACGATTCGGATATCCTCAATATATATTAGCCAGTTGACACGATAAATATAGATAGATGTCTTCTTAAGACAGTTTCAATTAAATGGAATTAGATGGTTTTCGGAAAAGGACATTGCTTAGAATAACTGTACACTCATTACCAATACTAATATAACTTCGCTAATGAAAATAGCTATTGGTGAAAATACAAAAATTAACTCTTAAGTATCATTGATCTGCGGAACTTTTTTTTTCATCCAGGTGGTGTTATGAAAGATCGGGGTGTAAGTGAGTCAGTTTGAAACATTAGCAGTGATATTTTCATTATTTTACTGAGTTGTGTGCCAAGTCAAAAGGAAGGGTCTTGGAAGAATTGTCGTCAAAGTTTCGTAAGTAATCTAGTGATTTAGCAAGGTGTTAAAAAAGAGATTCTATAGTAATAAACTGGTCCATTCTCTTAAAAGTTTCTTAATTAAAAAGATACTTTAACACTTCCCTTTTAATACAGATGAATGCCTTGTGAATCAATACACTAAAAAGTACAATAATATTATTTTTTGCAGGGCAGTGTCATACAGTATTTGCTAAGTGCTGAAGTGACTTTAAAAAGGTTACCACCGATTGAAAAGCACTGTCCTAGAACACTACTCCGCCGCTTAAACTTGTTACTTACAACTTTTCGGAATTAAATCAAAACATAAATAAATTATTGTGCCTGTTAATAAAACTCCGATGGCCTCCTTTTCAGTTTTTTATAGTCTGCATTAAACTAAACCATGAATGTTTCTTTGTAGCCCTAGTTTGCTCAATTAACCGCTGAGAAAGAGTCAATCCCCAGAATTTATGTAACCTTGAACACTTTTTGAGTAACTGTCTTTCTGTATCATTCTGCTGCTGTTAAGATAAAAGAATGGATTTTTATTTAGAGTTTTATTTCATTCCTGTAACTCACGATGTTATTTGTGATCATTTTTGTAGCATCTCTTACAGACTTTAGGCCAGTAGTTCAGAAAGGCCTCCTTATAACTCCATGTGATTCTCAATCATTAAAATATTTACCACTAAGCCATTGGAATTTTCCAGTAGAAGTTCTAAGGAATCTTCTTCTAGATTATAGGGAATCTTCTATCATTGTAATGTAGAATGCATGTAATCCCGATGATTAATTTCTAAACTATCCACCATTAGGTTTCTTTTGCTTTTTCCTTTACTATAAGTTCAGACGTTTGACCATGAATATCCAGGGAAAAAAAGGAAATAACCGGAATCAAACCGAACTGTCAACAGCAAAAGAACAACAACAAAAAATGAATGAAGAGGTGTTTTTGTAATCCACAAAATAATAACAGTAACAATAATGAAACTCTTTACATATTTACCTTTAAGTATCCCTGTAACGCGCTGTTTATGACACAGCATAGTCCTTTTATTTTCTTTCTACACGTTGTGTCGTTGTGTTGAAGACCATCGTTTTTCCACAATCATGATCTTCCATAGAGTGACCTCCAACGACAGAGAACCTTGCTGAAGAGCTGCCCTTGGGATTTGGAAACGCCCAATGAAAAACCTTTGTAATAATGCTTCTATCTGTGTCTATGTTATTCTTTGTAACATTTTTTTATCTTCACCAGCGGAATGTTTTCTTACGAACAGTTTTTCTAACTTTTCCTGTCGTGTGTGAAATGATACAGGACTCTGTTTCCCTTTTAAGTAAATGAATGTGTATGAATCGGAAATCTATACAAAATGCAGGCGGAGGAAAATTAATTTTATCGGTAAAATGGTTAGGCTACTGATATCGGTTCCGCATCTTTCGACGAAGCATACGTATTGAGCCGTTGTTTCAATAATATCCTGAAGAGTTTTTAAAATGATCTTTGTGTAATGTGCTAGAAGTTATCGTTTAATGATGAATGAAACTTCCAAAATAACAATTAGATAAAGCTTTTGAAATAACAGTTTGGTACTTTCTTTGTTCTCCTTTTTTAGACTTCAAGTACAATTGTGATTGAAAGACAGTAGTATTAAAAGCATACTTTAATGTATTTAAGGTTTTCGAATTCCAACAAAAAGGAAGTTTGACAAAATTACATGAAAAATTACGTTTAATTTTTATTTTTCCCGCGTGGAGGAGGTAGCTTGAGAAATTATGAGCTACATATTAGTAACATGCAATCTACCATTACTTTTCTTTTTATAAACACTAAAGTACTGAAGCTAATCGGCCAGAAATTACAAATGTCCATTGACTGCACACTACTTATTCTACGCAACACTTAAAACTGTAAGAACTTCTTCAAACACTAGTGTAAAGATTGATCAAAGGATACTAAAAACGAGACTCCAGAATACTTGACAGCATCCGATACAATCGAAAACTTATCAGAATGGATATTGCACATTCATTAATTCTTTGTGATATTTTTCTTCTGGAACATTGATCCTGTGGACTTAACCGTTTAACGCGCAGTGTTCCCGCTCTGGGAACATCAAACTCTGACGTTTTAACTGTTGCCAGTCACGAAGAATAGAATTGATTTCTATAAAAATAGTTGCCGGGTGACATAGCTCCACGAGAATCCTTTACTTTTTAGAACGTTATTTCCCGTAAAAAAAATGGTCGCGATTATTTTTAACAGCACTGACATCTGCTGAAAAATGGAAGAATGCGAGAACAGCTGGATAGATTGCCCAATGCTGAAAACAGCTGGGGACAGCTGGCTTGACGACTGCTGGCTGTGCGCGCACAGCCAGCTATCGTCAAAAAAGGGTCTCTAGATCTGTGGCACGCGATGAACGTTTCGATCGTCCGCCATCTTGCTGGTAGTTAAGTCGAGCGATGGCAACGGCTGCCCTTTTTCCAGTATTGGGAAAGGGTTGCGCCTCAAAGAGTTAAGAGAGCAACTTTGAAAAACTCCTTTTGGCTAATCTTGTCGGATATCCCTATCAGACATTTATAGCGTTAAGATTTTTGGAACAGTATACCTTTATCAAAAGGTTGGAAATAAAACTACTCAGCTAGATTGAAACTATTTAATCTATTACTCGATAAAACAACGTTTACGTAAGTCCCCTCCCCTCCAAAAAAAAAAAAAAAAAAAAAAAAGGAAGAAATAGCTACAGAAGCTTTTCACAAGCATTTTAAACAAATTGATATGCATATTGGACTAATACAAACTGCTATATTGTAGAAAACATTTTTAGAATTATCAGATTGTGACTTAATGCAGCAAATAAACAGAGAGATGTGAAACAAAAAATGTTTGAAAATTATTAAAGAAAAATTCTATCTTCTTACTTCTTTTAAAGTTTACTCTGAATAAAATAGTATTTTATCTTTTCAGTTTATGTCGATAAAGTGACACGGAAATAGGTAAGGATTAGAGTACACTCTCCGTACTTTAAATCCGTAATATAACCGTATCTTATTCAGTCTAAAAAGAACATGGTATAAACATTCTCCTTAACAGATCGGATTTAGAAAATATTACATTTGTATATGAGAAAGTAACGTAACCTGAACATACAATTTTATTTTTTTAACGTTGGCCGATTCTATTAAACTCTAATCGCAGAATTCAGATTAAAAAACAGTAAGACTCGACTTTCTTTTGCATGTAACTTCCGTGAAACAGTCTGAATAGTATTGAAATATTTCGAAGCGGGGTCGAAGAATGGGTTACAAAAATTGCTAGAATAAAATCATTGTAAAAAGGAGAGTTAAGTAAAAAGGACGAAGTAACTGCGCTCGCGGGAGTCTGATAAAAAGGATCTTAAATTACGTGCCAAAAGATTACAATAAGAACTGGAAAGAGAAAAAGAGATGTTTGGTGTTTTGGAGAAGTCGTTAGTTCATAAAATCTGTAGCTCTTACTTATTTGTTTTATTTTTCTACTTTGAAGATACAGGATTGCTGGAAGCACCTCTGTGTGGTCAATAGCTTTAAAACTTTTGATTTCAGCGATTTATTTTTACGCCTCACTTTTTAAAGTGCTCCCTTTTATTTCTTTTTGAAACATTTTCTAGAAGTTAAAAAGTATTTTCGGTAAATTTAGTTGTTTTCTCTGCCTGCTTGTGTGTTCTCTCAATTGCTGTCGAGGTAAAGGGGATGAAAATGGAGATTATTATTATTATTATTATTATTATTATTATTATTATTATTTCAGGTTACGCTGAGTCGTTTTGCAGTGGTATTTTGATATTAAATAAATAAGTGTATCTTGGAGAACAATATTAAATAAAAAGAATACAGTACTGTGTTACACATACATTTAAAATGTAAGTCTACATCGGTTTCTACATAGCGTCACATATCACTCACTGCTTAACTAAGGAAAAAAATGTTTCTTGCTCTGTCTTTATTTTTGAACTTAGATCGATCAAGATACTTCAAGGAGAAGACAAATACTAGTTAGAACGAAGTGTGAACGACCAATGGGAAAATAGGACTAAGGAGCCATTATAAAACCACTAGGAAATCTGATTTTAATTGAAGCCACTAATATGAAAGTACCGCTCCCCTAATGAATTTTATTTGTTGCCACAAGGACCAGCTGTGTCTATATCCCATTAGCATTTCCTCCTCTATCAGACTGATGGAAAATTTCTAGTACAAATTTTCCTTTCAGAGCGTCTACAGTTCTTTTTTTTTTTTTTTTTCTACTTATTAGTCCCTCGGGTTCCCATTTTAACTCATGATTCGTTGTCTGATAGAGTTTAATATGATGTGGAATATGAAAATGATATAGAGGAGAGGAGGTGATTATGGAATAGTCGGGAAATATGGAATACCGAGTTTTTGGCTCTGTTAGTTGCTATTGCCGCAAGGGAATACCATGAACAACTCAAGAAAGATTCCCTTCTTACAATGCAGTAAGAGTTGACCGCTCTCTGTTGCCGTACCACTCGCTACAGAACAAAGTATGTTTTGTGATTTTCAAGAGTTTTTGTAGATAAGTTTTCAAACATTTTAACTTACTAGTAAACACGTGACATGAACATGGATGTTACGCATAATGTACACTAAGAGAATGGTAGTTTGTTGAACTGCGGTTATTTTTTAGATGACAGTGTTTTGCCAATTAGTTTTAGAGGTTCGTTTTCCTAGATGACGTGTCGGGTATTATGGAATTCTGGGTAATATTGTAATGGGTTTCATGTCATCCACTAAAGACCCGGAAAACAAAGACGCTGAATGCATCTTTTGTCACGAAAAATTCTCTAATGATCAACGACGATAAGTTTGGATTCAAAGATCCAGCTGTTCTCTGTGGGCTCACCATGACTGTATCGGAGCAAAGGAAGAAAATTATATCTACAACTTTTCTAAATCGACTCGAAGCAGAAATGACTCCAGTATAATGATTTAAACTACAAAACATAAAAATTTGTTTAATAGTAACAAATAACTATATATGAAGCAATATAAATTGCTTTTCATCGGTTTAAACCATCTATTCCATATTACCTGACTATTCCATATTACACTCCATTCGTAACTTTTTTTTTAAATATTTTTTTCTATAACAACAAAATAAATTGTGTATTTCTTTGCAATTGACATTTCATTACGATTCATTATAGCATGTACTCATGCTGTTTTGGGGGATTTTATTTAAAAATCTATGAAGTTACAGTTAGAAATGTAAATGGTATTCCATAATCACCTCCTCTCCTCTACTATAATAATTATGTTATAATATGGTATGGTATACTTAAAAATAGTACAGCCTAAAATGACTGTAAAGTTGTGACCTGTCTTTTTAAGGAGTGAAATAAAATACACAGCAATATATATCCAGTATCTGAAATGTAATGTACTTTCGATATCGGTGTTATATTGTATTTATATATGTAAAACTATCAAACAAAAATTTATTATAGTATTCTGATAATGTTGCTTTGCTGTTTTGATAGTTAGTATTAAATTTCACCTTTTATGGTTTCTGGTAAGAGGTACAATTAAAGAAAATATACTTTTTTCGTAGAACTTTCTCCACAGATATTGAACGTTATGGTGAAATAGCGTTTCCACGAATGTTTTTCAACAATAAGAAAGCAGCTACACTTGTTATCTTACTACCATTCTAAAATCAGACTGTGAGAATTACTCATCCTTAAAAAAATGTTTTGGATTGGGATGTCGCCGAAATTTCATTAATGAACTAGAAACCGATCATATTTAATTTAGAGATGTTAATTATGACGTGGTTTTAGACACGTAACAAAGTGAAACACGGGTGAATCAGTACCCAACATTGATGTACATAACAAGCATAGTTCTTACACTCTTTGGTTCACTCTATTCTTTGTATATTTTCATGTGACAGGGTCATCTTTGTCCAATCTCATCTACCTATAAACAAAATCGCTTAAAGTCTGTGCAAAACCAGAGGACAAACTGTTTTTAGAAAAGGGGTTTTATAATTAATATATTAAACTTCATAAACACATTTTTGTTTCCCACATTTTTTTTTAATGTTTAAACTCACAGGTAAATTATTTAAATACTAATAGGCAAATTTAAAATTAATAATGACTTGAAAATGTGAAGAATAAACCAAATGAACTGAAAGTTTTCATAGTGCTATCGGCTTGAGATTATTTTACAGTGTATTTTTGAATCGACCAAATTTGTTAAACGTGCTGTAAAAGAAAAGGCTTTTTTGTGTGCATAAAAGTAAAATGCTTTTAGAAGTTAATCCGATTACAAGGCAGAGCATTTCTCAGAGTTCTCCGGTGTAGATAAAATTGAAGAGAGGAAAAAAGAAACAGACTTTGAAACACGAGTGCTTTTAAAAACGTCACAAAAATCAAACGAGTTGAAATTGCATTTAGTTGAATAAATGTTTCTATAATGTTTCCTTTTTATTTTCTCAACTCTAGGGTAAAGAAACTTTGAAGTTTACTCTTTGAGCAATTTTTTTTAAAACTATAAAGATTTTTCTCTATTTTTCTTCACTTTTCGAGTCCTTTTATTTAAACTGATTTCGCTGTTTATTGTTTCTTTCACACATTCGCTGAGACGTTTCCCATCTCCTTCAAAACTGGTAGACAGTGTTAGTTGGACGCAACATTTTGAAGAGTGTCAAAAAGATGAAGCGGTGAAAACGAAGTGTGTACCTCGCCAGAGAAGTAGGCATTTAACTATGAACGATGGGTCGAACGGAGAAAGAGTTCAGGCGTGCGTTGAAAATGTTTGTGGCATTTCTGTAGAGAAATGTAAAAGTTACAATCTTCCTGTTAGCGACAGAAGACAAGGGCAAAATGTCACTTACGAAATTATGGAAAAGAACAATTAGGTTTGAACTGCGAAAATTAAAGGGATTTTTGAAATCGTAGCAACAAGTTTTAAGAATTTTTTCAGAAATGTAATGAATCGTCTCTTAGCGTTCAATGAGTTATTAGGATAATAAAATTGAAAAGAATATGGTTTATTTCATTGTAGTTTTATTGCAGTTAAAGTGAGATTAAAAAATACATAATACTGACTTTTTAAATAGACATTCATAACACAAGGAACTGTATATCTTTATTTAAGGTCATGGATTTCTGTGAGATATTTGTGTAAACTTATATATTCTTTCTAGTACATGTACTCAATTTGTCTCAAATATTAGTTTAAGGCTCCTTTTCAGGAAAAGAGACGCATAGTTTTTCCAAATTTCGTAGTATGTTGCTCAACTAAGAGTAGTTGACATCATTTACGTGGATTTCTGTCTTGCATGACAGAAATTATCTTTTGAATAAAACATTAAAAGTATTATAAAACACTGCAGATAAAACATAATAGTAATAATTTTTATTATATTTTCAAAAAGAAAAACTTCAGGAGTAGCCTGTTTGAAATTCACGTGTCAGTTGAGCAATGCTACCCAATGCAGTAGAGTATCCCAGGCAAAACCGGTCTAGAGGGGGTAATTCCTAACATACCTAGAGTGGCAATTCCTAATATAATATAATTCTACCGGTAACTTTCTGTAGGGATCAAGTAAACCGCCTAAGTATGCAGTGAATATTTTCCTGCAGTGCTCTCTCCTTGACAACGCCAGGTGCGTTCTCAAAACCTCTTAAAGTGATCTAACGCCTTCGTTATCAAACATGCGTTAGGAGAAAAATAAAAAAGCATCTCTTAAAGAATTGCGTGCAAGGAAGAACATCTTCCTTGCTTTTTCTTTATTTCATTCTTTCTTTATTTGCTTCTTGTGTTCTCCATGATTTTGTCGTGTGGTTTAGTGAACTCCCCAAGAACTGGTTTTTTACCTTCCACGGCATGTATGTTTGTGTCGCATGCCTACTCTACCAACCCAGCAATTCCTTTTCAGTCGGTCGTGTAAATACGTCTGACATGCTCGAATGCGAGAAGTGTGGCTCTCTAAATAGCAGGTTCATTATTGAGAGAGAGGATGGTTGAGTTGAGAGAATGTCATCTCAGTATATTGCTTAACCCTTTAACGCGCAGTGTTCGCGCTCTGGGAACACCAAACTCTGACGTTTTGACTGTTGCCAGTCACGAAGAATAGATTTGGTTTTTATGAAAATAGTTGCGGGTGACATAGCTCCACGAGAATCCTTTACGTTTTAGTACGTCGTTTCCCGTAAAAAAAATGTCACAATTATTTTTAACAGCACTGACATCTACTGAAAAATGGAAGAATGCGAGAACAGCTGGATAGATTGCCCAATGATGAAAAAAGGGCAGCCGATGCCATCGCTCGACTTAACTACCAGCAAGATGGCGGACGATCGAAACGTTCATCGCGTGCCACAGATCTAGAGACCCCCTTTTTTACGACAGCTGCGTCAAAAAAAGGGTCACTAGATCTGTGGCATGCGATGAACGTTTCGATCGTCCGCCATCTTGTTGGTAGTTAAGTCGAGCGATGGCAACGGCTGCCCTTTTTTCAGCATTGGGAAAGGGTTGTGCCTCAAAAGGTTAAGAAAGGTTTACATTCCGTATTTAAACTCTGCGTGACTTCAGAGTCCCATGTATTGAGAAACAGTTTTGTGCTCTTCAATAAATCTTTGTTCGCCCAATGTGGAGGGAAAAGCAAGAAAAGTCGACCAAAGATTTAAAAAAAAGTAAGCGTTAACGTTTTTGACTTTTTTGTTGCCAAAAGCGTTTTCGAAAAATAAAATAATAGCTTCTTCTTTAGTACGCCCAGAGAATAGATAAGAAACTGAAAGAAAATAGTTAGGGAGTAAAAGAAACACATTTTTTTAGAATTCGCAATTCTTTGACTTTTTCTTACTTTTTCCAGAATTATTTCAGAAATAAAAGTTCAGTTTCCCCCCCCCCCCCCTCTGAACCACCTCTGTGCATAAGTTCCTCCGATATTTAAAGTTATTTTATTCAGTGTATGAGGAGGTTAAAAGTTTTTAGTTCCTGAAGGCGTTAACAAATATAAAAATGAAATAATTGATTATTTGCTAGATATTTAAAATATCTTATAGTAATCAGTATTAGGTTTTAGAAATTTTAGACATTTTCTGTATTACATTCCAATCAATGCTGTTTCTTATTTATGGCAGACAGTCAGAAGTTTCAGATTGCGGTATAAAAACAATACAAAGAAATTCAATCAAGGTGTCTCACTTACTATTTTCGTGGGGTAAATGGAACACCCATCAATGTTTTTCAATAGGCTATTGGTAGAATTTGGGGTGGGTAGTGGTAAAAGTAAACATCTTTTTAATCCTGGGGGGGGGGGGAAATTATTGATTTATCCAAAACATTTTTACTAGTAGCAACTTTCTTTTGTAATACAAATCCAATGGCAGAAAACGTCTTTATTTTTAAACATAGTTTTTTCCCTTTTAATTTTCATTTATTTAAGCACATTTACATTGCAGTTTTGTTTTGTTTTATTTTATGTCGTAAATTATTTAAACATGAAATATAACAAGTATGAATGCTATTTAAGCTTACTGTTACATGGAAAAAAATATACAAAATGAAGTCTCTGATTATTTATCGAGAACTAGAACTAAATATTGAGTATCGAAAGTAGGCTAATAAAATAACCGAGCTAAAACTTAAATCGACCTAGTCTCTGTACGTAGCTATCTAAAACAATTAAATGATGGTCAGAAATATTTAAACTCTTCATAGTTGGATAAGTAGCCTCTGTTAAAAAGAAATTCAAAATACATTGTACACTGAAATATCAATTTGGAATATCATCTAATGATGCCTGCTTGAAAGTATCATTTCGTGTGGTGGTTTTGATAGTATATTTTAAACTAGAGTACTGTAAAAGCACTAATTTTTTGCGAGGATTTAATTTTCGCAAATCTGTCGTAGTAGCGAAAATTAAAGCCTCAAGGAGTACTTTTTTTTCGCTTCAAACAATAATAAAAAAATCAGAAATTTTTTTCACTTACCAAAATCTAATGACTTATTGCGCTGCACAGTTACAAACTGTCTTTTGACAACTTTCTTTCTTATAACTATTTCTTGAATAGAAAACAGTAATACTTCTAATAAAATGCAGCTCATTCACTTACTATATTTATACCAGCTTCTTTGAAGCCACTCAACAGTTTCTTAAAATTCCTTATGCATAAGGTACTCTATATTTAGGTACTTTTGGTATTTTTCAACTTTCGGCTCTATTCGTATAAAATTCGCGAAATTTTCAGCTATCGAAATCACCGATATCTTCATTTTCGTGAAAATTACGGCTCGCAAAAATAAGTGCTTTTACAGTATATGGGTATAGTATAAGAGGACTTTACTTTGTTTTGGACTATGATCATGAACAGAATTGGTCGAGAACAAGCAATGGCCCTCTTGCCGCAGTTGTGGGGCTACCCAGTTTTAAAAACTAATTATTAACACCACGGAATTTTCAAAAATTAAGAAATATTTTATTAAGAAATAGTAAATTAAGCTGGCTGTGCGCGGGCGCAGCCAGCTGCGTCAAAAAAGGGTCTCTAGATCTGTGGCACGCGATGAACGTTTCGATCGTCCGCCATCTTGCTGGTAGTTAAGTCGAGCGATGGCAACGGCTGCCCTTTTTTCAGCATTGGGCAATCTATCCAGCTGTTCTCGCATTCTTCCATTTTTCAGCAGATGTCAGTGCTGTTTAAAAATCATCGTGACCATATTTTTTGACGGGAAATGACGTGCTAAAAAGTAAAGGATTCTCGTGGAGCTATGTCACCCGCAACTACTTTTATAGAAATCAAATCTATTCTTCATGACTGGCAACAGTCAGAACGTTAGAGTTGGGTGTTCTCAGAGCGGGAACACTGCGCGTTAAAGGTTTAAGGAGTAGAAAATATTGAAAATGGACATGGATTCTATAACTGAATAGAGCCTACTTGAAAACCATAATGAAAATATAAAAATTATGCAAAACAGATTATTAGAACAAAAAATATTAAAATAAATATAATTAAATATGACTAGTGATTATGGTATCAGTGTGCGGTGTTTTCTAGGTGTTGTGGAATCGATATATAAAATAAATGTATAGCAGATCATCTATAATGCAAGAATTTTTGAAATTTAAATGAACCACTTTCCCCTCTGGACTACTTACCCCACCTCACCCTATAAATTTCAAAGAAGTTGATAGCTATTTACAGCAGTTTGAGCGGGCGTGAAATGAAATCATAAACATTTTCCATTTTTCCGGAAAAAGCGTAATCATTTTAAAATAACAATATTAATTATATTAATAATGCTATAACATTAAGAAAATAAAAACTCTCTTCCCTTATTCCTCTTACCTTAACTGCTTCACACATATCTTTAAGTGCCTTGTTTAGACTCATCTGGAAAATCTTGCAGAAAGAAAAGCTCAAACGGGCTAAATTCAATTTAATTTGCAGTTTACCTTTTCAATTATTCTACTCAAAAGTTTTAATCCAATTACAGTAGTTTTATTTCCAACCGAACTTTATTTTAGAAATTTGCTGTAACATTTTAAATCTTAGAACGGGGTGTGATTTTGAAAGTTTATACTAGTGCATTTTATTTCAAATTTAAATCAGATTTCGAAGTTTATTTCAGCATATGAAGTACTGAAAAAAAAATTGTATTTTTTGAGGCGGCCTTTGCTGTACGAAAATGTGAAACTTAGGCATGGTCGATTATAAGCATATATCCAAAAAGTTAAACGAATGTCATTTATCAGATCAGGTTAAATAATAAGTAAAGAAAATTGCATTAATGGAAATTGTCAGAAAATAGGAAACACCATAAGGAGTAGAGGAAAAAAGGTTTAGCGAAATTCTAGTAGAATAGTTCTTTTATTTTTGTAGATAAGCCAGAAGAAGGGCAACTCATTTCACTAAGTTATCTTTGGCACGTATTTGACCAAGATTTTCAAAACGTTTAAAAAGTTTTAAAAATATTTTAATTAAATTGCTCTTACACTATTTATCTGGAAAACAGCGACCCAGTTTGGAGCCTATGTAGTTCATTGAAGTGTCATCAAACTGAGAGCAGTAAATAATTAGCACTAATTTGAGCTTTTGCCAGTTTTTAAAAATTAAGAGTTTTATTTATTAGTGGTGTAAAATAGCATTTTACTCCCTAGACTGGAAGATTCATCGGAATTAAACTCGATTAAGAGTGCCTTAATATATAATTAAAGAGTTTTATTTGAGCATACATATATTCTTTCAGCATCTTTCTCGCTTTATAAAAATCGAGACAAAATTCGGCTGAACGAATTATGGGGAGGGGCGGAGAAATCTACCTAAATTCGTAAAATATTATTTATGCATTTATTCAACGGTTTGTGACCTATTTTTGGTATACTGTTTGCTCTAGATAATCAAGCTCTAAATTTAGAAACTGTATGACTTTACCATTTTTACATTTGTAAGGATTTCTTACATTTAGATGTTTACACAGTTATCTTCTTTTCTTTTCTTTTTATCGAGGAAGTGTTTATGATTCAATATTGTTTTATGTCATACATACATAGTACATTAAAGAATTACCCCGTTTTTGTTATGATATTCTAAAAATTATTTTATGAAGTAGACAATTGTCATACAGCTTAATGCGGTGTGAGTGACAGAAAAATGCCACACATTCTTACGTATTTTTTTCGGTCGATTGTGGAGCATACTGTTGAACTTTTAAAAAGTTAAAAAGTACGTTTAAAAAGTTAAAAAGTACGTTTTCATATTCATTTTTATGGTTCCAACTTTCACTTTCCCTTTCATCCAACTTCTAAAAAAATTAGGAGGTTCTCAATTCTTTAGAATCTGTTTTTTTTAAATCCATGTTCAGCTAAACTTTTTTAAAACGTGAACCAGTTTCAATGATTCGTTTTTTTATTGGAAAGGGGGGATACTATAGGGGTAGTTCCATGTTAATTTAGTCAAATTTCCATAACTTTAATTTTAATAAATGACAAAAAAGCCACTCTTCAATTTTTATGACCACGTAAATGATATACTCGAGGAAATCTCTCGGGATATAGGGATGTTTAAATTACCTTTTTTTAAATACAAGAGGACTTTCTGGTTGTTTTGATTCTAATTATTGCATTAAAGATAGCTTATATACTGTAAAAGCACTTATTTTCACGAGGCTTTGACTTTTCGCGAGCCCGTCGTAATCGCAAAAATTAAATCCTCGCAAAATACTTTTTTCTAACGTTTCAAATATTAACATAGGAAAAAACAACAGAAATTTTTTACTTACGTAAATTTAATGATTTATTGCACAGTTACAAAGTCTTTCTTGACAACTTTCTTTCTTACGACTGTTTCTTGAATACTATACAACTAGTTCTTGAATACAAAACAATAATACAACTAACGGAATACAGCACAATTACTTACAATATTTATACTAGCTTTTTTTGAAGATATTGAAAATGGGGAGGGGGGGGTGAACTTTTCGGATAAAACGAAGTTTCTTAAAATGCTTATGGAAGCTTTCTTAAAAGGAAGGAAAAGGGATGTTATATTTAAGTACTTTCGGGATTTTAAACTTTCGGCTCTATTCATATAAATTTCGCGAAAACACTGATATCTTCCTTTTAGCGAAAATTATGGCTCGCGACTATAAGTTATGTTGATGGTATGTATAAATGTGTTAAATATGGCTGCCGGGCCGGGCAGGAGGCTCGCTTTTGATTTCGTAAAGTCTCCGCACATCGACATATGACTGGTCACCACGCTGGTGCAGTAGTCGGGCCGAAGAAACGGCGGTCCACGGTATGGCACTGGGGCAGCCCCAATTCTCGTAGCTGTGGCTGTAAGTAAATTAATAAATAGACGCACCTGGATTTAACAAATATTTTTAATAAGAACTTTCCTCACAGATTCGCATAGCAACAGAAGTCACGGAAAAAACCGCTCTGTCTTTTAATACCGAGGATCACATGATTTATAAGCTTATCACATATTCCCAAAAAGTTGCATTTATTGGTTATTAAAATCCCCGGATCTCATTGTCCCTGGAAATTCTTGAGATCTGTAGAGACCCTAAGATGTGGGAACGAGCGAAAACGCATCAATTGCTTTTTTATTAAATTCAGATCCCAAGGCAAGTCCTTTGTTTGAAAACGAAAGCTGTTCCTCCCCTATAGAAATAAGATTTTAAAAAAATTTAAGTTCTATTTACTTGGTAAAATGCAATATTCTTTCAAAATTATGAAGTGAGCTAATAGAGAATTTGAATTTTGTGAGGATATTTAATTTTATATTTTATATATATGTGTGTGTATGTAAACGATAGATACCGATTATACGAGACGAGACAGAGATTTACAACTTTTTTGTGAGATACAAACACTTTTATCATTACAGTATAGGCAATTCTGCGAAACTAGAAAAAGCTTTTCGGTTGTTTTGCGAGAAGGCCAATTTTTGGTTTCGCGTCCATAACTAATATACTGTTTCAGTTTACTTAAGTTACTCGATTGAATGCAAAGAGCTAGTTTAGACATTTTTCTTTTATTTTTTGAATGAATCAATCAAATTACTGAGCATACTTTGGTCCGTGTTTTGATTCCTTCACCTGATACCGGACCAAAGACTGAAATTCTTGGAAAGCTGTTTGAATGCCGCATCCTTAGAGCAGTACTTTATCTTTGAAAAGTTATGATCCAGTCATTACATCATAATGCTGCATCAACCTGTGGAGACTGATTAAGCTACCGTACCTCCAGCAGAATCGGTTTCTTTTTTAACATTTCTGTGATCATTAACAGCAGAATGAGTGAACTTAGTATGCAATTTGCGTTCATGATTAGATAACTTTACATGATTTTTTTTTTGGCCGAGTGATAAAACGCTGTGATCAAAGGGTTAAAAAAATTACCTGTCCTTGCCTCTGGTTATGTGTCCATGATTTCCAAGATTCCTGATAGGGTCGACTATCCACTTTCACTACACGGCTGATCGTTCGATTTATATTCCATAAGAGTATTCGATTTGTGTGGGGGTCAAATGTCGAAGTACTTTTTTGAATTCTAAGCTTATTTCGTTTTTCATTGTTCTGTCGTATTGGTGGTTATCGATGCTGAACATGCAGCATCGATTGCCAGACGTCATCTTTGGAGAAAATGGATGGATTAGATTTCAAGCTCATACAAACATGTAGTATGTGTATGCGTATGCAGTACGCGTGTAGTAATGTAGTATGCTTCGCTGGAAATTGATATTGTAGATACAAAAACAAACAGACATTTGTGGAAATGAGAAGGAATGATGATTAGTCTCGCAGACGATTATTATTGTCTTGCAAAATCGTGAAATGAAACATTTAATTGCCTGAGACGTGCATATAAGCAAAAGAAATCAAAGTTTTAGACAGCGTTTCAAAAGCGTCAGTAAGTTTTAACACTTTGACGCAATCACCACGTTTTAGCTCTCTCACTGCTATTCGCAAAGAAATAGGGTTAAATGGTCCCGACGCTGTAAAATTGCATCCGTTGCTATAGATTCATTTAACTACCAACAAAGCAGCGGTCGATGGAATAGCCCATCTGGCTCGACAGATCTGAAGAAGTTTTTCGACACAGCTGGCTTTGCGGCCACGCATCTGGTTCCTCCATTTATTTTTGAGACATTTACGGCCGTATTCACCAAATACTTGACACGAGGATTAATCCAAATACGCGTGTTAAAGTCATCGGCATGATATCTTACCCATGACTTTAACACGCGTGTTAGGGTTCATTCACGTGTCAAGTGTGTGGTGAATACGGCCGTAAATAAGCATACGTTACGAGAGTCTGCTAACTTTTCATCGACTATTTTAACATTTTGACAGCGCGGTGATTGCGCCATGAAACCACCTTATTTCAGTGGCATTCACTGCAAGTCGGGAAAAAAATATGCTCTTAAAGGGTCCCAAAGGTGTTGTCCGAAAACTTCTTTAGCTCTTTGGCGCCAAATGGATTATTCGATCGACCGCCATATTGTTGGTAGACAAATGGATCGATAACAAGCTGAACTTTTTCAGCGTTGGGCAGTCTATTCAAATTGGACTTCTATATTGATGTGAAAATCCTAGTGCTTCAAAGGGTTAACGCATTTCAGGCAGGCTATTTTATCGAAGATTGGCACATTTAATGAACCCCAGTTTACTGAATGGTTGGCTTTTTTAGTTTTGTTTTTAGTTTTGGACTCAAACAGCAACTCATCGAAATCCGTCTCGTTCAAATTTTTAGTTATTAGTCAAAAGCGCATTCAAATTAAATGTCTGTGATTCTTTAAATGGAGCCTCTGGATTCCATCATATTAAAATCGCGAGTTGTCGGACATTCAAAAATGTGTCGGAACTCACTTTCCATCTCTAGAATATTCCAGAAATTACAGCACATTTAAAATTGTCTACCCAACACAAATAGTATCTAATAGCTTTTGCATTGGTCGATATTGATAAAAAGTTGCGTGATATTTGCATGTCTCTACCATTAGAAAAGTGCGGAAGCTGGTTTTTTTTTTCTTTCTTTCATATTTTTTTCCTTCTTGCTGAATATTATCGAATAATTTACTCATATTTACTCATAAAATTTATATTTGACTACCCTAGTAATTTAAAACTGTGTCAAGTAATTCAAAGCACTAGATTTGGGAACTGACAAAAATCCCAACTCTCTGAGTTTCGTGTAGAAGATGAAATTTTGGCCTCAATTGCAATATAACCTGATGTCGTGATAAACGACTTGCTAAATGTTTTTAAGCTCTCTTCAACAAATATTTATGCACTGGTTTCGTGTAGAAGCTCAAAATTCAGCAACAAACATTTTAATTAAGATACGCGTAGTTTTTTAAAAGGAATTTTTCTTCTAAAGAGGTTAGAAGGTTCAATATTTTAATCAGTTACAAATTAAAGCCTATTTTCATTAATGTACTTCAATATTTAAAAAAAAATTGATATGCATTAAAAAAAATCCGTCAACGATGAGATATATCCTAGTATTTGACATAGCATGCGTCAATATCATTAATTTCATGTATTGTAGATACAGTAACTTGCATGAGTATTTAAAAATATCGCTTGCCATTTTAGGACGAATTGAGTTCATAATTTTGAAAGAATATTGCATTTTACCAAGTAAATAGAACTTAAAAATTTTTTTAATCTTATTTTTATTCTTATATTAGCTCTACCCAGTTAGGTGTGCTGATTACAAATCTGAAATTAGTTTTGTTCCAAAAGATGCCGATTTCTTTCATAATTGCATTTTTAGTTTAGTTTAGCCTATTTTTGTATGGATGTACAAGGTTATAAAACACGCGTAGGTCTATGTCTACAGATAAAAAATAACGTAGACAGATGTCATAGACAAAGACTCACTGTATAAGTGCATAAGTCGATATTACAAATGGAATACAATCACAAAGTATTATATTCCATTTGTGAGTCAGCAAAAACTCACAATGACTTATAAGTCAATGGGCAAGAATTTGCGCTTGTACACTTCACAAGGGCAATCTCATCTGATACTCCGGCAGTAGTCTGTCATCATTTGTTTGTCCCAGCGTCCTGGGTAGCGCTGTTCCATCGTTTTGATATCTTGATGGAAGCGCTCAATCGGTCAAGGTGACTTAACAGGAAATGAAACCTTAGACTAAACAAAAATTTCAGGATTATTTTTCATAAGTTGCACTACATACTGTAATAAATTAAAAATTGGTGCCTTTTATGAATAATTCTGAAAAAAAATCTTCAACGTGGAACTATACAGCAAGTATTTTCGAAGAGTAATACATCTTGCCAAATTTTCGATAGTGATACAAGCTTATCATTACTTATTACGGTGTATAGTACAGCTTGTAAAAAGAAATTCCAATTTTGCAGTGCTTGACATAATTCAAAATACATCGTTAAATTCTTAAATTGCATAAAAACTGTAGCTTCTGGAGAAAAACCTATTGCAGATTTAAAATCAGCAATGCAAAAGTATCTAAGATTTGTTAAAAATCTCATGCAACAAGGGGGAAAAATTGTTCCCCAGTGCATTATATATGTTTGTTTACATGTTTGCATTATGCATGTTTGTTTTATACACATGATGAGTAATGACGAAGTACAGTGTTGTAATTCATTAACTAACTTATTTTCATCTTTAGTCTCATTGCTGCGCAAGTACATGTTGCTTTTGCACCAGTAGACTTGCAAAGCAAAGATGTTTATCGAGAATTTTGAGTTAAATTAAAGAAATTGCTTAGACTAGCCCTAGGATTGAATCCGGGACAAAAGTGCGATAGCCCAGAAACACAACAACTGTGCCAAGAAGTTTGTAAGCATCGTTCGAATCTAAGGTGATGCGGATCAGGTGGTGGTTCGAATGAGCTCGAGTAAGCGATTAATACGATTCAAATAAGCTAACTTTGGAACGATCTGTCTCAATGGCTGGTATCATATAATCGCATTTAATACAAGAGTCGTAGCTTGATGCTATATAGCCTAAAACCTATCGTACTTCGTTAAGCAGAGTGCGCTGGAATTCCACTTCTGGCAAGATTTTCCTTCTTTACCACTCGGAGCTAGCTCTAAACAGCACGTCCCAGTCGAATTGCAAAGTTATCGGCGTGACAAAAGCAAGGAAAGCCAAATCATTACAAATCTTAAAAATATATTTTATGACCAATCCAGTCTCACGCGAATAGGGAAAAAAAGTTTTTTTTCCCTATTCGTTTGTTTAATTCGTGTCTTTGAATTAAACAAAAATATTTCTGCATATACAGGGTGATTATAATTAAAGTGACACTTTAAAACGACCAGAAAAGGAAAACTACTGGACCAAATGTTATCAAACTTGGTAATTGTGTAAAGATGGTCTGGGGATTTATTATACGCGGAAAAAAAGCTCAAAAATTCAACATCAGGGGCAAGGACGTATTTAAGAGGGTTGAAGAACATTTTGGAGGGGGCTCAAAAATTTCGGAGGGGGTCCAAACGGTAAAAAAGGCAGTATTTTTCTCAAAAGGACACTATATAGTTATCATTTTAGTAGCAAAAATCAAAATTTCGTGAGGCAGGAGGTTCGGACCCCTGCCCCCCCCTTTAAATATGTTCTTGCACCTGGTGTTGGATTTTTGAACTTTTCTCTCGCCGATAATAAATACCCTGACCACCTTTACACAATTACTAAGTTTGATAACATTTGGTCCAGTAGTTAAGTGGTATAATCAGCCTGTATAAACAACTAAATATTTCTCTTGAATTCACCAAAAATACAGTTTTAACTACATAATTTTAATAAATCAGCAAAATGCATCCATGATTGAATAAAAATTTTGTTGATTTTAAAAAATATTTCTGTAGAATTCAATAAAAATACAATTATAGCCAAGTAGTTTTATTAAATCAACAAAATACTTTAATGAATGAACAAAACTTTTGTTGATTTTACTAAATGCTTCTGTTGATTTCGACAACCTTTTATTTATTTATTTATTTATTTATTTATTTTAACATAAAACTCATTTTCCTACTCAGAAAATTTCTTTTTAAAGGTTTTATTTTATTTTATTTATTTATTTACTTACTTATTTATTTTCATTTTCAATTGGTTTAGACACCATTGCCTTGAAAACAATTAGGATTTATTATGAATAAAAGTACGGTGATATTTCATCCCGCGCGCTATACCACTGAAGTGTATCTCCGTTGTTCTGTGGCACTCCTATCATCGAAAAGCGACCCCAATCCCATTTTCTCTCCCGAAACATTTCTCCAACCCACAGACACTTTTCTCCGCCACTCTTTCAAATGCTTGCTCACTTTATCGAGTTATTTCTCCCCCTTCCCCATCCAACCATACCGACTCCTCCTTCTGGATCCACGGCGACATACAATTCAATAAATTGAATGCAGTCCGGACTGTCGCGTTGCCCACCCCTTGCGATCACTGCTGTGGCAGGCTCTCCATTTCGTGTCTTTTGTATCCTTCCTTTTCTTAATTTAATTATTACTACTACTACGTTCAGTTCCATAAGAATTTTTGAATAGTGGCAGAGACATCTTTCCAAAGTTCGTGCGAATTTAACTATCATCCTACCCTTCTCCTTCTTCTTCTGTGACCCCAGTGGACCGACCTGGAAAAGTTTCAAGGAGGGGGGGGGGTTGATTTTATTCTATTCATTTCTAATTTTGAGCTCAGGTTTAACCTGTTGGGTCCATTGTTGAAAAAATCTAAAAGGAACACTTCCCATCAGTGTTGTTTCCCAAGTTGAGTTTTTCGTGCCCAGCTTTGCTCCTGCAGCCGAGTTTGTTCCAACACAATATTCAAAGACCCGTGCTGGGATACAACATTGTTCGCAGAAGTTTCCTCCGTTGCGACTTATCAACCATGTGAGAGAGCTAATGAAACCTGGCTATAAGATTTGAAATTAGCAGGGGGGGGGGGATAGACCCATTTGCTGACGCACCAAGTCTCGGAATTTTGGCCTGAGACTCAGCTTTTTGATCCTATATGGGACATCAGAATTTCTCTTTCAATTTCTCGGGCTTTTCAAGAGTTTATTCAGCAGTTACCACTTTCCGTAATTTTCTTCATCACTTGGTAAGATCAGCTTTTGATCCTTTCCTGTTGATCAGGATCCACAACCTGAGAGCATTTGATTCGAAATAATGTGCATCTGAAGTTGTTCTAAAAATTTAAATTACATGAATAAATGTTCATATTATGCTCATTGCTTATCTAGTAATATCCTAGAAATTTTATAGCTGTTTGAAATTAATAAGAGTATTTTTTGTTACAGAATTAGATGTTACTTTAAGGTCTGAAGATATTTTTGTAAAATTTTTAGGTATGAATAGTTTATTTTTTATATATTTGGGTTGATGATTTATTTCTTCTCATATTTCTTTGGAAAATGTTTGAAATTGGATTTATTTACACTATAAAACTCAAGCTATAGGAAACTGCTAAGTTTATACAGACAGGATTGCAATTTGAAAAAATAAAAAAATTGTAATTATGTCTGTATTGATTGTATGTAAATTTTATACTCAAAATATATGCATAAGAAATCTCAGGCTTTTTGATTTTTGGAAACCTGACATGGCTGCGTCTGTGATAAATGCTTCTCCTTATTTATCGTTTATCCTCCCCCCCTCCCCTCCGCAGACTTTTCTGAATCCAACACTAGTTTGTTATTGTATCATAGAAGCGATAGTTCTTTTCATCTTCATGACGTTAAATATTTATATTTCAATACTTGCGTCAAGAAAACTTTGTAATAGTTCTGCGAATCACATGCTAGCTGGAAAAAAAAAATGTGTATAAAGAGCAAATCCGCATAAATAATGGCTGTTTACTGCCATCAACTTCTGAAAAAATGGTAGTATAAATGAAAATTCATATTTATTCATTGCATAACTTCGAATCCCTAGACTAATTGACTAAATCTAGACCAAATAATCTTGATTCAGATCTATTATTACGTAACATCTAAATCCGGTTTGCCTGGAAATTTTGTTAAAATCTTTTCTGAAATAATATTTTAAAGTCGTTTTTAGGTCTTTGTGTGAGTCATACTCAGGAAAAGTGGTGATGTAAGATGAAAACTGTTATGGAGAATTTGGAAATCAAAGTGGCAGACATCATTATAATTGAAAGTACTGTTTTTAAAGTATAGGTGTGATTTTTTGTACTGCTTAATTTTTCTTGAAAAGACTGCATTATTTGAGGAATAGTGTGCTTTTAAAGTTCCAAATTAACCCTCAAAATACGAACTTCTGATTTTGTTGAATCATCAAACTATAGAGAAATAAAGGGTAAGGTGATAATATGTTATGTAATAATGTGACAATAAAAGTTGCCTATTTGAAATAGTCTACCTTAAAATCCAAAGCAAGAACAAAATGCCATACCATGTGGATACAACTGCATAGATATTTTGTAATGTAAATGCTACTGATAGAAATATAAAAAATCATACAATTGGTGATTCATGTCTAACAAGAAAATATCTATACATCTTAAAACACTTACGCAGCTGCAAACTGATTCTTTAAGACGATTTTTAATACTACCTGAGCATGCGCGTATTCTCGCCAGTGAGTAACCAGAATGAAGTCTGTCTTTACACATACGAATGGCATTTCACATCCAACCACAATTTTTAATGTTTTCATAACAGTTTTCAACCCTCATGATGCTAATGTTACAGAATTGGGTGTATATACTAGAATTAAAGTATTAGTAACTTTATTGTATGAGGGCAATGGAAATGCGGGCGACTAAATATGATTTTTTAAATGTGAATTTTTACGGGTCAGGGTATGCTGGCCATCTTGCTGGCTAGTTTTAATAACAATACAATAAAAAAATAGTATTAAAAAGAATTATACTTAAAAATATATAAAATGCGTATAAAAATAAAATAAAATTATGTCTATGATTTAGTAGAATCGATCGAATTAAAATTTTCGTTTATTCTATTATTTATTATTCTAATGTCGATGAAATTGTACGTTTTCAATATATTGTTCAAACGATGATAACATTAGCTAACTTCTTTGTTGATTTTCCAATCAATGCAGAGGAGGACGTAAAGAATTCATTCCTGGGGAGCTGCAGTGTACCATCCCTAAAAGATTGACTTTTGCATTCTGCTTATACCGAAAGGTCGCAGTGACGTTGTCGAGGATCCACGTCAGAAAATTAGCAAAGTCAGTCGGGCTACTTGGCCGAAGATTGAAGGATTTGAAGCTATTGAAAAGAGCACCATCCATTTCTCCTTGTAAAAGTCCTTTATCAAGCGATGACAACCACTTTAGATACCAGAACATTGAATATTTGTAAGAGGCAGAGGGTTCATCTTTCACCTTCCTCCCATCTTCACCCCGGATGCATTGTTAAGAAAACGCTCAAATCTTTTAAAATGATCTTGAACCCCAAGTTTAACTCTTTCGTTTCTATCACTAAAAAGGCACAAAGGTTAATTTTTGTTCCGCAGAGGAACATCGAATAATAATTTAAAAAAGCTATTCTAGATACGGAAAGATAATCGCCATTGCCGCATCTTTGCAAGGACGCCCGACCAGTGGCCGAGTGCATAGCTTTCTGAACTGGGAGACGGAAGGTGCGTGGTTGGCAAGCAGGTCGTGTCCGCCGACCTAACCGCTCGGAGTTTTCTGTGAATTCCTCCGATACTTAGCGTAAATGCGGGTTAGAATCCCCCTTAGAAAGACCCCCCCCCACGGAGGGTACCACACCCAATGGCCTAGATCCCACATGTCCCAGACAGCACATAAGCTTAAATCAAGCTTAACATTTCTTTGAATTTGATGTATTAATACAAGCTTGACAGTGACAACGGCGTGACAACAGTCACTTCAAACTTTAGTCATAGCTGCCCGAGACTTATTGGCGGAACGGTTAGCACGCTGCCCTCCCAGCCCATAGTTCCCGAGATCGAACCCAGCGCGGACGTTTGATGGAAACAGATTAAAATAACTTAAAATTTCAGCATAGAGGGGAAAATGCGTGGAAAAATAAAGTAGTATGTGGGGCGAGTTCGCCGACAGGCGCCCCGTGCATTTAGAAACATTCTTTTAAGGAAAATTTTTTAAGCTTGAAATTAAGCTTGCTATGTCAAGCTTAATGCAAGCTGAGCAAGTGTAAACTAGAACACTTGATTCAAGCTTGCATTAAGCTTACACGCTTGAAATTTTCAAGCTTAATTCAAGTTTATTGACTTGATAAATCAAGCTTGCTGCAAGTTTGATGCAAGTTTGCTGTGCTGTCTGGGGTAGATAATTGGCCGCAATCCCATTATAAATTTGGAAGGACAAACAGGTTAGTCCTTTTCCGCTCAGTCTGTTAGATACTCAAATCTTAACATTTTCGCTCCAGGTCTCAAAAATTAATGAGCGTTAGTTAATTTTTCTATCTTCCATTCACCTAGCATTCAATATTATTCCCACAAATGTTTCAATGTTACACAAGTGAAATTTTCAAATTTATACTTATTTTTAAGTATAAATTGTATACTTAATTGTTAAGTATAAATATATATTCATGCAATGGATGTCGGACATCAACAAAAAAAATGGAGAATTTGATTATAAGGGTTTGGGCGGAAATGAGTTGAACTTCGACTACGGTAGTTCCTTCCTTGCTTATACGCCACTGCAGTCAAAAGCTTTGCGCGCTCCCCCCACCCCCACGCCCCCTTGTTGAACATTTGTTTGGGTCCTGTCCTTGATCCCTTTCTTCATCATTTAACTTTACCTTGATTCACTATCCCTCGGTTAAGCACGTGTCTGTGTTTGAACTAATTTCCTCACTTGAAGACACTCAGGATATACTATGATGTAATAAATATACTACATTTAGAATAGAAGTAAATACATGATATCTCACCGTGTACTTTTCCTTCCATAAATGATGGCGCGGTCAATCGTATCTCATTTACCAGACCTTTCTCGGACCCACTCCCCTCCCAGCATAAATCCATGATGTTTTTGGAGGAGGAGGAGGTCTTCGTTAAGAATGATTCACCTTGTCGTGGGGGCCCCATTACGATATTTGCCTACTTGATGGCTGCCGTGGCCGCATCGTTGTAGTTTGCATTGCAAGTGAATTAATTCCGTAGGGAGGACGTCGGTCGTGCCCAGCCGTCTCCTAATGGAATGAAATCGTGAAACGGGATACATTTATGATCAATGACAAGTTTATTGCCAAAGTGGTAAACATAATTTATCGTTCCGTGACGTTAGCTCGTTCTACCGCAGTGATGACCAAATGTTATTTTGTTTTAATGCAAAGCCTACACTTGTCTTCGTTGGTCTTCCCTGGACGAATCTTTGAAATATCCTTTTCTATGCTGTCAGGAATAGAAAATATTCACAAGAGTGAATTTATCTATTTCATATCTAGATCGCAAAAATCCACCAGAAAATTTTCAAATTCTGGAATCCAGCCTCTATTTTCCTGAAACTTGCAATCTAAAGTTGCGCTGATTCTGACAAGAAGTGAATAGGAAATTCAAATGCTAATCCAGTGTCGCGATATTTTGTCAGTTGAGTATTACAAATAATCACATTCCTTAGTGTAGAAGAAAAATTGCCCATATCTCTATCAGAGAAATCACATTTGCGATTATTTCATAAAGTGCAAATTAAAACTCATGACGTTTAAACCATCGTATACAGTTAAACTGTCAAAAAAATATAAAATATTCTAATGCTGAATTTTAGAGCATGTTTTGGGGTAAAAAAGGTGCCTCGTATGAGCCGCAAAATACAAAACTAGAACTAATTAGACTACTAATTATACCAAATATTCATACCTATGAACACTGATAAATATTTTAATTACCCTGCTTTTAGAAAATAAATAAATAAATAGGTTGGTATAAAATACATATTGATTCAAGATGTCCCACATTTTTCAAAATCTCATTACCAACAGACTATTGTTGCTCTAAAGATGTGCCATGAAAATTTAGTTTTGATCCACCCCAGTGACTGTACTTTCCTACGTTACTTATAAATCCTATAACTTGAGCCGTAAAGTACAATAAAATGTACGTAACGTCATATACATAGCACCCAGTCAGACAATGATGACCTTTTAATGAAGGAGGGAATAGGACAAGAAAATATTATTGATCATTAGAACACAAATGTTTTAATGATCAATAATATTTTCTTGTCCTATTCCCCCCTTCATTAAAAACTGTCAAAACACATAATTTTAGGTATACTGTTTAATTCTGGCTTCAAATTCTGAAGAAACGGTTATTTCCTGTGTAAATTTGGTAAATAAATCTAGTCATTCGCTCTGTGTTTACCTTTTTTATCCGTATTATGACGGGAAACAACAGACCTTATTTGTAAAAAATGATTTTTTCTGATGACTCAGCGTAAGTCTAGAAATGTTGATGTTCGCTTTATATAGCACCGACTCTTCTTATGTAAGAGCGAAGATTACTTACTTTTTTTTATAATGTATCACTTGTTAATTATTTTGTAAAAAATCTCATTAAAAAGACTTCATGTATAGAGACCATTTTAAGTTAGATTATCAAAAATTGATTTTCATTTGAAAAATGAGTGCATTTTGGTACAGCTCATTTCTAAATTAAAAATTTCTGTTCTCCACGAATGAAACTATTTCCATGAATTTCTAATAATTATAGGGCATGAGTTTTGAAAGCAATCATTATTTTGGTTCAAACAAAATATAACAACATCCAAGTTAATCTTTTTTTTTTTTTTTTCCTGTTTTCCTCCTCCTACAACATCAACGTTCTTTACGGTTTTATTTTTCTTGCGGGAAATATTTTGCTTATATTTTAGAATTCTAGAATCAGAGAAATATCGGCATATTTATTTATTATCTTGACAAAATGCGCTCCGTCTCCATCATTTGTCTGGGGAGTTTGCCTGCCAAATTTCATTTATTTCTTATTTGAAATGTAAAGTTTGTTATTGACATTCTTCGTCTCTCTCTATTTTTCTGAAAGGATATTAAACGCCTGTCTATAAACTTTTCCTTATATATATATATATGTGTGTATATATATATATATATATATATATATATATATATACTGTGCGCGGACAGCCAGCTGTATCAAAAAAGTTCTTTAGCTCTGTAGGCTCTGTTCAGCGGTTGTTGGCGATGGCAACGTCTGCACTTTTTCATCTTTGGCCAATAAACCTAGTTGTTTTTCTGTATCGATGTGAAAATTGTTGCGCATTAAAGAGTTCATAGTGTAAGTTGCATACCTTTTAACTGATGAAAATGTATATGATAAATATAAATTTAAAGATAAATCCCGCCGAACAATTCGATTTTGAAATATTTTCCGACACAACAGTCTTTTCTGCGCTAAATTTATTAATGTATCGTCGTCAAACTCGGCGATATTTGGGGGGATAACCTCAGAAAAAGCTGTATATCGCTGCTAATGTAATTTTGTGGCACTCTGTGAAAGAGCTTTTAAATGTTATATCTATTCTTTTAGTGAAGAGTAAGCTGTTATTGTTTTATTCTAGAAATGGATTAATCGATCTAAATTACCATAGACGATAATGTATTGGAATTATTTTTAGTGCTCCAGTAGAAGAACAATAAATAGTACATATACTATTTCCTTCGCAGAGCATTATTTTGTATTCTTTATATTAATTTTGTTTTTTGTTTGAAATCCACGGATATCTCTTAATTACGCTTTAAAAATGATTGCCCATAGATGTATTGTAACGTAATGTATTGGAATTCTTTTAAATTCTCCTGTAAAACAACTGTAAATGCTACAAGTAGCCATTTTGATAGGATACATGGTACATTACATAGGAATAATGTATATAAATTTAGTAGTAATCGATGCATATTTAGGATAGTTAGAGCGTGGACGGACTGACAGACAGACAAATCGATATAATAAAACACTTTTCAACTCTGCAGGGATAAAGTACACTAACTATTGTTCTTCCTTTAGAAAGAATTAAAATAATATCTATACGAACATACTTTTATTAGTTTATTTTATTGCTAGTTTCACGCGTTTGAAAATTACAATAACTTTTAAATAACTTTCAATAAGATTGAAAGTTTTTACATAAGATTTCGCAAAAAGATACAATTTAAAAAGTCTATCTCCCAGGGTTTTTTTTTCTTTCTTTAAAAATTCAACGAAATGAGTTTCCTCTCAAAGTCGCAGCTGCAATGGAGTTTTCAATTGTGAAATTCAAATACTATATTGAGTTTACACTTCATGGGAGAAACAGAGGAAAGATAAAATATCTGTAGATTTTTAAAAATGCGTTTTTTATTTGTATTAAAAGAGCAGATGGGAGTATTGTTTGCTTTCATAGTAGTTTTGAGTTTAAGTGCGCTACTGGACGCCAAAATTAACCATGAAATGGTATCATTCTATTGTTATTGAAGACATGCTTCAAATTATGATATTATATTTAACAGTGCTTCCAGTGCCGAATTCTCACGAGTCTTTAGTTTTCATTTTCCAAGAAATGTATCTTTTTATTTTCAGCAAGACAGTATTATATTCGGTGTGTAGTGTAAGAACATGTGTTTTAGTTAAATATAAATAAACGAAAAATCAAAAGCCGGTTTAGTTACCGAGGCAACCTAAAAATAGATGCAATAAAATATCAGACACAATGTAGTAGAGCAGGGGTTAGCACAAGTAATAAAGTTTTGAATGTTCGATTCGCAGCCACTAAAAACCTAAAATGTACAGTCGTTACATATACTCAGTAGCGTAGGCAAGGGGGGGGGTAGACCTCCCTTCCCTTCCAGAAATTTTTTTAATGTAAAGACCATAGATTTTTTATTTTTTACCTAAGGATGATGCGATTCAACGTAAAGATTATGTCCATAACCTTCCTCCCTTCCCCTTGAACGAAGTCTGTTTACGCTACTTCACATATTCAACATATATTTGCGTCAATTTTATTTTGCATAAATTAAAGCTTACATAACTGTTTGCTATAGTGTGCGCCAAAGCAGTACCTGTGGGAGGGGATCATGGGGGTTTGATGCCCCTCTCAAAATTTTAGTCAATGTATTAGTAATTTTTTATTTCCGTTGATTCTGGAGATCAGTGAACTCTTTAACGCGCAGTGTTCCCGCTCTGGGAACACCAAACTCTGACGTTTTGACTGTTGCCAGTCACGAAGAATAGATTTGGTTTTTATGAAAATAGTTGCGGGTGACATAGCTCCACGAGAATCCTTTACTTTTTAGCACGTCATTTCCTCCTTTTCCTTTAGCACGTCATTTTACACAGCCAGCTGTGTCAAAAATGTTCTTTAGATCTGTGGCACGCACTGGGTGATTCGATCGACCGCCATCTTGCTCGTAGTTAAATCGTGCAGTGGCGACGGCTGCACTTTTCCGACAATGGGCAGTCTATCTAGATGTCCTCTTTGATTATTTAATTGAAATCAAATTTATTCTTCGTGAATCAAAGCAGCCAAAATGTCAGAATTGTGTCCTCCCAGCGAGGACACCGCGAGTTAAAGGGTTAAAGATGGAAAAATTTTAGCGCTACATATCCCCCACCCCCGAAATTTTTTTCTGCCTACGGCCTTAGTGTAAGCTAACTCATTAGTAAGAACTTTCCGAAGTAATTTATCTTCGATTTAGAATCCTACAGACAGCTAACCATCAATTTATGTGTTTATGACTAATGGTGGCTGTATTTATAAATGGATAACATTCAAAACATCTGTGGTTATCTGTCAAAATTCTCAACGTTGGAAAATATTTCCTTGTTTATCTGGCAGCCATTCAAAATTCCGTTTATTCGTTCTCAACCTAGAGCGAGCATGTCATTCTGAGTCATGCGAGAATCTTTATTGCACATTTAACGAAAAACGAATGGGGCTATGCAAATGTAACAAGAACACACAGAAAAACTGATGCTTAAAGGTTAAATTAATTAAGAACTTTATAAAATAAGATGTATGTATAAAAAATATATCATAGTGCGACTGTTTCTGGTGATACAAAATGTCCACGCAAAAGCTACACAATGTCCAAAACTGCAACATCCACACAGGCAGGAAATCGAGAACTCTTACAAAGTTCATTATTAATTTAAAAGTGTTCTAAGTATGTTCTATTTCGGACCTTTCATTAAGGACAATTTTCAAAACGGGAAAACATTTGATCAAAGTTAAAAAAAAAAAAGAAAAAAGATAGTCTTTTACAGAATAACATTCGGATGTCCTAATATATTCCTATATCACAAATTCTTTTTCAAATGTATATTAAGGCCTATTTTCTTAATCTAAATCTAAATTAGAAAATATTGACTGCCAACGGAAATCTAAATGTCATTCACACTGGGCATTCTCAATCAAAATTTGCCTTTCCTCCAAATTTCGAACAACTCAGTTCTTAAAACGCCTTCATTTACCGTTAAAAGAAAAATGATAAATCATACGGCCCTAGAGGTCTAAAAAAATATTTTGAAACCATAAATTTAAGATTCTTATCTGAATAATAATTATAATAATATTACCAACATTCTACTTTTATGCATTTAAAAATTACTTAATATATGTATTCACACCAAATATGGCATCGGGATGTCTTTTGAAATTAAGGGAAAAAAAATTAATTTCTCTTTCTCACTTTCATTCTTCTCAAATAAACGATAATTTTTCTTTGAAATCTGAAACACATAAAAAAAATCTCTGGCAAAATATTTCTATTTTAAAAACTATTAAAATCGCCATGCTTTAAAGCTTCACCAAGTTGAATGCTTGTGTAATACCGCCAACACCGCCCCCATGACCGAGTTTAAAAGAAGTAGTTTTAATTTTTTTATGATTTCATTTAACTATTACTAACCAGCATTCCGTACAAATTTCTAATATGAATAATGTTTTGCACATTTTTAGACCTTATACATTTATAGCATCTTATACAATATTTTTAATTCTCCGTGTGAATTCATGAAATACTTTTCGGTAAAAGAGTACAATATTATGTTACAGAACACTCATCTTTTACCTTAATGAGAATAGGTGCTAGTTATTAAGGCTATTCTTTTTGGAAATCATGCAACAGCTTTAAACAGCTTTTTTTAAAAATTACTATCAGCTAGTGACTCGGAAAAATATTAGAACGTCTTTTTTACAAGTTGCACTGTGACCTGACACTGACAATGAACATAAAAGAGTTACAAAACACTCGAGAAAATGCCAGACATACGGCGACAATATTTTGCAATATTTGTTTAACCCTTTAACGTGTAGTGTTCCTGCTCTGGGAACACCCAACTCTGACGTTTTGACTGTTGCCAGTCACGAAGAATAGATTTGATTTCTATAAAAATAGTTGCGGGTGACAGAGCTCCACGAGAATCCTTTACATTTTAGCACGTCATTTCCCGTCAAAAAATGGTCACGATTATTTTTAACAGCACTGACATCTCCTGATAAATGGAAGAATGCGAGAAACAGCTGGATAGATTGCCCAGTGCTGAAAAAAGGGCAGCCGTTGGCATCGCTCGACTTAACCACCAGCAAGATGGCGGACGATCGAAACGTTCATCGCGTGACATAGATCTAGAGCCCCTTTTTTGACAGCTGGCTGTGCCCGCGCACAGTCAGCTGCGTCAAAAAAGGGTCTCTATAGAGCTGTGGCACGCGATGAACGTTTCGATCGTCCGCCATCTTGCTGGTAGTTAAGTCGAGCGATGCCAACGGCTGCCCCTTTTTCAGTATTGGGAAAGGATTGCGCCTCAAAGGGTTAAACAGTTAAATCCTTGGTCCTCTTTCGAAGGTGATTTATGAGCTCGTGAATTTTTTCTGAAAGTTGCACGAAACATACAGCTTTGCTGTGAATATTATTCCGTAGTGCATTGGGGGAAGAATCATGGATAATTTTTCAAATGTTCAACGGCATTGGTTTATTTCTATAGCTGTTACAAGAGTCCAACGACGACGATCTCTTTTCAAAAGGATGAACATCCTGAAGAACAGCCAAACAGTTGTCAGTCAAGGTTATTTTCTACAGATCCTGTTCAAGTTAAACTGGTAGAAGCCGCTTTTTTTCCGTGGCTAAGACGAGAAGCTAAAAAACCTTCCGTAAGATATACTGGAGAATGTTGTAAAAAAGGTTAATTCAAAGGAGAAACAATACCGCTGCTTTCTCCGCCAAAGTGTTCACCCGGATGAAAACCGCCGACCTTCCTGCACTAATACCGTTACAAAGGAGAAACAGTTTTTACAGGCAAAGTAGAACGGTTGCTCCATAATTTAGCCAACTTGAAATATTTACGCTGATCCTCAGAACTTGTGATTGCTTGCGAACATACATTCAGTGTTATATTTTGCGTCAAAGTCCCGGAGTGGCCTTGTAGCTAAACTCCGTTCCTGTAAGAGTGTGGAAAGTGAAGCAGCACCGAGCGCTTGGGAGGGTGAACTCCTCTCCGGCCGGACTGCTGTGGAACCGTATATGCTAATCGGTAGCAGGTGCGCGTAATATCCGTTCGTGGCTCCAATGGCCTCCATGTTCACACGGTACTTCTGGGGATGCCGATTTCAGGTGCTAAGTCTCTCATCTGGAATTGGTTGAAAAGTGGGAGACCGCTCATAGGGGTAACATGGGTCTGCCTAATAGGCTCCCCCATAATGAAATGGCCAACATCTGCTGCTCTCGTTGAGGTCAAGCCTCCAGTAGGAGCCTCGGAAAGAAAGATATTTTACGTCGAAAGTTGGCCACCGCTGCTTCCCGGAATGAATCTTTGGACAGTCCCGCTGTGGCACAGCGTTTTGCACGCTAGCGCAACAGGCTCGAAAAACCAGAAACATTCAAAAGGCTCGGGAAGCAACGATGTGAGCGATCAGGTTACTCTCGCGTACGTGCAAATAGGATGGTGTTGGAAAGTGTTTCATCATCGATACGCACGGCATCACTCATCTTTTCTTTTTCTTTTCTTCTTTATTGGCTTGTATTGGATCAGTGCGTGTTTAGGGCCCCACGTACAATTAGGCGTCCTTCGAGGTGAGATAATATGCGCTCTCGCCGAGCCATTTACACGGGCGAATGATGAGCGAGTCATGTAGCTGCCAGCAGACGACGCTCCGTTTGTATAATGGAGCAGATAACCACAGGGTGTCTGCCAGTGATTAGGCTCGTATTATTAGCCTGTTCCGGGCTCCATTTGCATGGTCCGAGTTGTCATTATCTGCCTCCGAGTATCCATTTCACGCCAATAAGCCGTCACTCGCACGTTTCACTCACGATAGCGTGCCAGTGGACACAGAGATTTCATGAGTGCTTTTCTTATTTTTTTATCTGCTGAAAAAAAAAAAGTTTCATTTTACCGATAGACGCTATAGATGGCTTGCTTTCAGTGTCGCTCCAGGAGTACGAGCTGATTTTTACTTTTCGAACATGTACCATGTAAGGAAAGTATTGTAATCATGAAAAAATTCGAATTCGAGATTTTGGTGTATTGACACGTTTTGAGGTCTTCTGAATTCATTTATGGTATTTTTACGAGATGTATGTATGTATGTATGTGTGTGTGTGTGTGTATGTGAGTGAACACGATAGCTCTTGAATGGGGCATTCGATTGAGCTCAAATTGGGTATATATATTATAAACTACCGTAGCAAAACGGTATTGATTTTGGTGTGTATAGGACTTAATAGTTTTTCTAAAGGGCTAGGACAAAGATTTCTTTTACATTATGACCTATGGAGGAAAATTTTTGAAAGTGCGCTAGCGTTTAAACGGTACATTCGATTGAGCTCATATTGGGTATACCCAAGGCCGTAACCAAGGGGGGGGGGGTTGGGGGTTCAAACCCCCCCCCCGAAATTTTCAGTCACATAACTTACTGTTCGTAGAAAAAAAATTATCCCTTGTATCGCCAACTACAATTATTGCACTTCAGTTCATTCAAACCGCATGTGATTTTTTACTTGTGTTTCTCTGAGGATCGAAAAGTGATAAATTTCACTTAAATATGCTACTCTTTTCTCTGTACGTTATATGCATACCTGTCTTCTGAGTATGGCCAAAAGGAAATGCAATTTCCGTGGCACTTGCAAGCAGAATTTCTCATTCTCATCAAATAATTCTTTAAATAAACAGTGTTTAATGTATCATAGTAGTAGGAATTTGTGAAGGTGGTAGCAAAAATGTGCCCTAAGTACACTATGTACGGCTGCTTTATTTACACAATTTTACACAGTATTTACATTTCCCATAATTAGAATGCAGTATGATCGGAGCAAAAGCTCACATTCGTCTCAATGCTTCTCCACATTGCTTCTCTCTCTTCTTCTTTCACCCCCCCCCCTTACACGTAGAGAGAGACAAAAAAGAAATATCGTAAATAAAAAAATTTCTCTTTCCACAAAAAATAGTGAGTCATCTCTCGATTCCATCGGAGATCGAAACACGAAACAGTTTCACAGTATCGTGTTTATGACCTCTATAAATAAAAAAGTCAAAGTGATAAGTTTGTGATTTTTGGAGTTTGGGACATGTAAGCTCCAGTCTCGACCCATGTGGACCGGGAGGGAGATCCTACGTTGCATTATTCACGTAACCAGTCCGCTACTCCTTAGAATAAAAAGAGAGTGGCACTGCGGACAGCAGGAGTAAAAAAAAAAAAAAAAAAAAAAAAAAAAACATCCGCTGCCTGGCTAGTGTCGCCCCTCTCGAGTCAGCGCCCTAGGCAGTCGCCTAGTTTTCCTATATGGTCCAGCCGGCCCTGCTCTGTCACACAGTGCTTGTCATTCTTTAAAGGCTGCACTGACACAGAGGTTCGCTACGCCCGATAGGATATTGCTTACATAGCACTGTTTCAATTTGGATGCATTATTTTCGCGTTTTAAATAAAAATGAAAAAACACAAAGCTGGAGATCATACTTTGTTTAATTTTAATTTCAGTGTGCTGAAAAAAGTACCATATTAAAACATAAAACTTGAAACACCCCCCGAAAATTTTTCCTGGCTACGGCCTTGGGTATACCTGAATTTTGATGAGCTCAAATTGGGTATACATGTTATAAACCACCATTGTAAGACCGGTACTGATTTTGATGTGTATAGGTCTTATAGTTTTTCTACAGGGCTAGGAAAAAGATTTCGTTTACATTATGGCCAATGGGGAGAAATTCTTGAAATTGCGCTAGCATTTAAACGGCGCATTCCATTGAGCTTCAATTTGGTATATGAATGATTCATCGATTAAAATTTATTTAAATGCTTGGTCATGATCTTAACTGCAAGTGTTCGGAAAGTCGAGTGAAGTCACTCCAGATTTTTTTTTCTTTAGCGCTAAAGTTCAATTTCGTTCACTTCGGTATTTTCTGTCGACATAATTTGAGACTTTTTTTGTGGACCGATTTGTGTCGTCACGCTTTCATTGCATTTCTCAATAGGGTTGCCAGACAGCGTGGGGGAGGAGGAGAATAAAATGCTGAAAATCGCCAAGGTTTCCAATTTTCGATGATTTATAGCCGAGTTTGGCGACAAAAATAAGTCCCCGATACCAGTTTGGCGATATCCTCCCCATTTGGCGAGAAACTGGCAAAAGCTACAGTTTATTACAAAGGAGTAATTTAAAAAATAATTTCACAATGCAAAAATGGCATATAGATTCAAATGAAGCATCCATAATTAAGTATTGAGAAGATATCCTATTTGTAACGTGCAAATGCAGCTCTGACAAACAGAATAGAATATAACTAATAAGTAAAACACAATATATTCTGCAAATAAGACATACCTCACATTAAAAATATAACAGCCAGAAGCAAGAAATAGAAACCACAATTGGAAAAATAAATATAATAATAAATAAGAAGCTGATCCAAATAAAGTACAATAATCAATGTTAAAATAGAATGGAACGGAAATTATAACCACTGTCACCATCACCAGGAGCCCCAAACAGTGGATTATAATTAAAAACAAACAAAATAGTAGGGTTTCGGTTGTGTGGCATATCAAAAGAGATATTCACTCCGCACGATCTGGGCTCTACCCTACTATAAAGAAGGGAAAAAAAGAAGGAGATAATCGACAATTTTTACGGGAAATGACGTGCTAAAAAGTAAAGGATTTGCGTGGAGCTATGTCACCCGCAGCTATTTTTATTGAAATCAATCTATTCTTCGTGACTGGCAACAGTCAAAACGTCAGAGTTGGGTGTTCCCAGAGCGGGAATACTGCGCGTTAAAGGGTTCAAAATATCCGGTTTCGGTTTGTACCACTCTGGAATCAGCTTTCGTGTATAGGTGCCCTAATGTGAAAGTTAGAAGGCTCACTTTCTATTTAATAACAAAACACGGGAAAGATTCTTGACACAAAAATTGCGTCATCATTAAATATGAATGTTTGATTTTCTAAACCACCAGGACCACGTCTTCCCCTCCTCAACCCTTATTAGTGACAAGACCAGAAAAAAGTATTAAGTATAGGGACATGCAGGGAAAATGTCTAGAAATTTAATAAAACCAAACCATCGACCATTTTTTAACTCCACAACGATGAAGAAGAGAAAAAAAAAAGCACTATAAATATCACTTTGCCGAAGCCACGTGAGAGAATATTATAACGCGTCTTTTCAAAGGGAGGAGTTGAGCTGTCATGCTTGAACGCTCTGCTGATTTTCGATGACTGCGTGTTGTCGGTCGGCAAAAAATGATCAGCGGTATAAATGCTTCCCCCTTTTTTTAAACGGAAATTCGCGAGACACAAAATGAGGATGAAAACTATTCTTAAAGAAAGAATTGGTGATGGAATGTTGGGATTTTGGAGGGCGGAAATTGTAAAATGCAATATCTAGAGAGAGGTCCGGATCTATCAGTTTTGCCACCGTGGATAAAAAGGCTGCCCCCTTCCAGTGGCGGCTCGTGGGATACAGCAAGTACAGCCGGGCTGCACTTGAAATTATCAGCACATACTTTAAAATAATTTATTCTACTAATTTTCCTAAATTCAGATTAGAATTGTGGAATTCCTACGGTAAATTAAAAAAATCTCCGAAAAAAACAAACACAAAAAAACGTATTGTGGCCGGATCGCTCATTCAGAAAAAAAGCACTTTAATCTTCCCGCAATTCAATTGGGAAAATCTTTGGTTCAGCCCAGAGCGCTGAAAAGAAAATTGGCAGCACCGTTGCCATGACAACGATTACGTAAGCAGCCTCTCCGTCATGGGAGTTTGCAGCTGATACAGCGGATGAAAGATTTTTTAACGGCGGCTGAACTTGAGAACTCGACTAACTGATTGGCTCGGACGAGAAGGAGGGAGGGGGTAAGGAGTATATATGTTTGGAAAACTCTCGACTTTATATTGCTGAATTTATCAAGAAGGTAAGCCTGAATAGACGCTTATGAATGGACATTACCCATCAAAGTAGTATTGTTTTTAAGTAAGCAAGAACTGGCATTTAGAGGACATGGCAAGCGAGAAAATTCTTTAAACATGGGAAATTTTAAAGAGCTTTTAAAATTATTGATATCTGAATTAAAACAGCGCCTTTTTATGGGGACATCACAGACGGATTCGCATGTTTAAAAGAAAGGAGGATTGATTTGACTTATAAAAAATAAGTAAGTTTTCTTTTTTTTTTCTTTTCTTCTCAAGTTATCGTTACAGAAGAAAATTCTAAGGAAACTTTGAATCAGACACGGATTAATGCAATTTTGAGGATAAGAGCGGCTGGTTGAAATTTATGTCCATTTTATGGAAGTAAAATAGGAACTCTTACATTTTTTATATAATTTCTTTTTTTTTTTTTTTTCCTCGGTGAGGGCTTAATCCGCCAGCTTTCGAATTCAGTAACAAAAGATTTTCCAATCCTGTCCGGAGGAAAGGGGGGGGGGCTCTTATGCTTCCGGCTGCACTAACAGTTTTGACCACGGGCCGCCACTGCCCCCTTCCCTTTTCCTTGCTAATAAAAAGAAGAGGTTTTTACTAATTCGACACAAAATGCTGGAGATTACACCTTAGCTATTTTAATATACGTAACTTATAAAAATCTTGGATAGAAATTGTTCGCTGTGCCCGGCACAGCCAGCTGTCGTCAAAAAAGGGTCTCTGGGCTGTCACGCGATGAACGTTTCGATCGTCCGCCATCTTGCTGGTAGTTAAGTCGAGCGATGGCAACGACTGCCCTTTTTTCAGCATTGGGAAAGGGTTGCGCCTCAAACGGTTAACTCGCCGTGTACTCGACCTGGGCAGAGGCGGATTTGCTGAGTTGGCGGCCCTGGGCAAATGCTTCATTGCCCCTCCTCTCTTTCGAAAACTTTTTTATATAGTAAAAAGCAATTTTCATATCACACCCTACAAGAATCATTTCATATCACACCCTACAAGAATTAATCCCTTTCCGCATTTTTCAAAATACATGTTCCACACTATTTTTGTACTTAATTTTCTTAATATCCATATCAGAACATTTATTTATAGTGGGATCTTCACACAACTCCAGTTAGGCAGGCATTTCCTTATACCATTTCCGATTGAAAATCAGCTCTGTTGTTTTCTCGCGAATCAGCATACATCACTACATACGCCATGCCTAAATGATAAGTTTGAGCTGAATAATTGCCTGAGACTATACCGTTTAGCTAAAAAAAAAATGGTGTGGGTATAATGCTAGGAGCTATGAAGTCTATATAAATAAAATTAGACTTTTGTCTGTACATTTCTTGGAATTCAAAAATTTTGCGATTTCTATCCGTTTCAAGCACCTGGGAATCCGATGCGACCCTCAAAAAAAGTTTATCTGTCTGTCGTTCTGTCATTCTGTCCGTGACGCTTTTTTTTGTTTAAGCATCACGTAAAAACGACTGAAGCGAATGATATGATATTTGGTGTCATGATAGGTGGTCACTCAACTTAAAACATAGGCGTCGAATTTTAAAAAAATCTTGATTAGATTTTCAGACTTTGCGAAAATCGTTTCAAACTGCGTAAATTTGTGTTCGAGCATCACGTAAAAACGACTGAAGCGATTGAAATGAATTTTGCTATCATGTGTGTGTGTGATTGGTGGTCACTCAACTTCAAACATAGGCGTCGAATTTTTAAAAAATCTTGATTAGATTTTGAGATTTTGTGAAAATCCTTTCAAACTGCGTAAATTTGTATTCGAGCATCACGTAAAAACGACTGAATTGAATGAAATGAAATTTGGTATCATGTGATAGGTGGTTACTCAACTTCAAACATTGTCGTCGAATTTTTAAAAAATCTTGTTGAGATTTTGCGAAAATTGTTTCAAACTGCGTAAATTTGTGTTCGCACATCACATAATAACTGCAAAGGTGAAAAAATGGTATTTGGTGAAATGATAGGTGGTCACTCACCTTAAACTATAAGCATCTAAAAAAAAAAAAAAAAAAAAAAAAAGAGATCAGATTTTGGGATTTTGCAAAAATCCTTTCAAACTGAGTGTATCTTTGTTCACGCATTACGTAATAACGACTAAAGCAAATGGTATGAAATTTTGTCACATGATAGGTTGTTGCTCAACATAAACTATAGGTGTCCAGTTTTTTAAACATTTTTATTAGATTTTGAGATTTTGTGAAAATTCTCTCTAAATGCGGTTATATTTCTTCAAGCATCGCGTAATAACGACTAATACGAAATTTGGTGATATGATAGGTAGTTGCTAATCTTAATTTATAGGTGTTGAGAGAGAGAGAGAATTTTAAAAATATTTTGATTATATTTTGAGATTTTGTGAAAATCGTTTTAAAATGCTGAAATTTTTGTTCCAGCATCACGAAATAAAGACTGCAGGGAATGAAACGAAATTTGGTGACATGATAGGTTGCCACTTAACTTAAATTCTAGGCTTCCAATTTTTCAAAAATGTTGATTAGATTTTGAGATTTTGCGAAAATTATTTCAATATGCGGAAATATTCGTTCGCGCATCACATAATTACGACTAAAGCGAATGAAATGATATTACTTAGTTACTCTCTAACCTGTAATATTTTAACAATACATAAAAATTATAACTTCGGTTTGTTTACTTTTGACAGTATACTACACCCATTCTGTGTACTCCTACAATGCTGACGAAAGTTGTTGCTTTTTGGAAATTTGCATTCAGTACTAATCCGTCAACGACGGGTACTTCAGCTAGTAGTAATTATTAATGCTATTCTTTTTCATAAAATAAGTTCTTCTGTCTCATTTTAAATTAAAATCAAAATTTACAAATTTTATTTTTAAACTTAAACAACAATTTGCCCCCTCCCCCTCCTTTTTGTTGGGGGCCTGCCCTACTAACAATTTTGCTCGGGCTACCACCGGCCACGCAGCCAGCCGATGACGGCCCGAGCACAATTGCTAGTAGGGTGGGCGCTTGCCGCGAATGCCTTGCCGGAAATCAGGCCCTGGCCGTGGGGAAATAAAAAACTGACGTTTTGACAGTTGTCAGTCACGAACAATAAATTTGTTTTCTAGAAAAATACTTGAGGGTGGCATAGTTACACGAGAATCCCCTTTTACTTTTTAGCACATCATTTCCCGTAAAAATTGTCGATTATCTGTAAAATTGTTAGGATTATTTTTAACTGCGCTGGCATCTGCTGAAAAATGGAATACCATGGAAATACATTGATTTAGAGGAAAACTGGGTGGACTGCTCAATGCTGAAAAAAGGGCAGCCGTTCCCATCGCTTGATTTAACTACCAGCAAGATGGCGGTCGATTGAATCGTTCATCGCGTGCCACAGATCTAGAAACCATTTTTTGACACAGCTAGCTGTAGGGGCCGCACGTCCCGCTGTGTCAAAAAATGTTGCTGGTAGTTAAATCGAGCGATGGCAACGTCTGCCCTTTTTTCAACATTGGGAAATGGTTTCGCTTCAAAGGGTTAATAGCCTGAGTATACATTCGCTGCTGAATATTTTTCGCTCTGTTTTGTAGCTACACTGGCGCCACGTTAAATGACAATATTGAAATTTTCTCCGCAGGATAATATACATGTATGTCTTATGTTAACAGCACGCCACTCAAAAAAATCTGAAACATTTGTAAAACCCTTTTGTGATTTCAGTTTGTCCGTCATCCTATTTGTGCATTCTCTAATTACTGGAAATAGTCGATTGCTGCGAAGTTTATTAAAAATGTCCTAAATAAATCGCATTTTATAAGGGCACCAAAAAGATTTTCAATAGGCATCATACACTTTGCGAACAGTCATTATTTTTAATGTATTTAGGATTGTTTACCTATTTTAAACAGAAAAAAAAAACATAAATGTATCTTTATTGAGGTTTATGAAATAATGAATCTTCGTTCAAAGTAGTGCATGTAGTATAGAAAGTCTTTTCATGAGAAGAAAAAAAGCATTTTTCTGTATGAGGCTCTAAGGGCAATGATTGAAAGCAAATACTTGTATTTCTTATTTGTTTTAACCTCTTTGAGCTTTCGTCGTTGCAGAGACGAGGTGGCAGCGATTCCCTTTTCGTGCCATTGTAACTACCTTAATTTGGCCCAGCGTTTGTGTTCAAAGGCTTAATATTTTTTTTTTTTTTGGATTTTTGTGACATAAACCACTTCGCAGCTAAACCGCTCATATAGACTTTTATTACTTCATACATACTCCGTTTACATAAAATTGAGACTTCATTCTTAAACTCCTTTCCACTGAGGTAAGCTAATACGAAGTTCCCACATTATTTCAATTAATGGGGCTACCATAAATTACGTAACACCTGAAAACGGAGAAGGGGGGGGGTTGTCTTTACTAAACGACCCTGATATGTCACAATCGTGTTATAGTGCATTTTCAAATTTTTGGACCACTTGTTGCAGATTACGAAGGGTCGAAACATCTCCATTGTTATTGTAGATTTATGCACAAAACACCTACATCCAAAATTCCAGAATAATTTTGAAACAATCCAATAAGCAAAGCGAATTAACCCTTTTAAGCTCAAGCATTTTCGCATCAATATAGAAGACCAATTGAATAGACTGGCCAAAGCTGAAAAAGTGCAGCTGTCAAGATAGACGGCAGCAGTTGCACTTTTCAGCGGACCATTTAACCCTATTTTTTGTGACTAGCAGTGAAAGTTCTGAAATAATGTGGTTTCACGGCTCAATCCCCGCGAGTTAATGCGTTTGACAAAGACAGGCAGAATATTTTAAGAGAATGTCGATTACTGTTGATAATTTTCAACATTACCAAAGGTACATTGCTGTCCACCACAAAGTAATTTCAGGAAGGAAGACTTCAATTATAAATACATTCTGTGAGTTAAAACTGATTAAGGCGTTTCTAAAACTGATAATTAAGGTTGTTAGTTTATACGAAGATGGGGTTGGGGGGGGGGTGTCGGGACTTGTACGTTTCAGCGCTTTCCGTGAAGAAATATTCGTATCAAAAAATAATAAAGAGGTACAGAAATCTCAGTTATTGCATTTGAGGAAAGGTATTTACAATATACTAAAACTGAAAGGATAAAACCCTCTATCGAAAGTAAAAATGAAAAAAAATGTCCACAATACCTCATCCTAAAACTGTTCAAAACTGATAAACATGAAGAAAGTTAAGCCTCAGATCCTTTAAAAAAATAAAAAAAAAAATCCTTTGGAAAGATCCGTTGTATCGAAATTATGAATATTTTCAGACACTATAAGTAACAGTATTCATAAGATTTGAAATTAAAAAAGATGTTTAAAGTTCGTTTGCTTTTGCCACGAAATATTCTCGAAAGAAAAATAAATTGAAAATTACCTTAAATTCATCTAACTGCTGAGAAAATAGAAATTTGTGCCGTAACACGCGATAAAGCACGGGTATGTTTAACCCTTTGAGGCGCAATCCTTTCCTAATGCTGAAAAAAGGGCACCCGTTGCCATCGCTCGACTTAACTACCAGCAAGATGGCGGACGATCGAAACGTTCGTTGCGTGCCACAGATCTAGAGACCCTTTTTTGACGCAACTGGCTGTGCCCGGCACATCCAGTTGCGTCAAAAAAGCAATGGCGTCATGGCAACAACGGCTGCCCTTCTTTCAGCATTGGGCAATCTATGCAGATGTTCTCGCATTTTTCCATTTTTCAGCAGATGTCACAGTGCTGTTAAAAATAATCGTGACCATTTTTTTACGGGAAATGACGTGCGAAAAAGTAAAGGATTCTCGTGGAGCTATGTCACCCGCAACTATTTTTATAGAAATCAAATCTATTCTTCGTGAGCAACAGTCAAAACGTCAGAGTTCGGTGTTCCCAGAGCGGGAAAACTGCGCGTTAAAGGGTTAGGTCACTATAATAAAAATGAGCAATTTTCTATTGCTCAACTGACGAAAGTGACATAACGAAATGGTTTCGTAAGGTCACCGGTAATTTCTGGAAGGGATTCACGCTAGGATTCTGTTGCGACGAAAAATTTAAAATCATAACTGAAGCGAAGTCAAAATTAATTCACTTACTATCAACAGAATATTTTAAGAGCTCATATTATAAGAAAAAATTCCAATCCTGTGTAAAAAATAATAAATAAAGGGGGAGCTTAATAGGTACAAAGTCTCTATGTCTAATTCAGCTGATAGTTATTTGGAAAAGTTTGAGAGGAAGAAACTGTAGGTAAGGTGGGGTAAGTGGGGCAGCTTTTTAGCGTATAATTTGGTTTTAACGTAGTACTGCGCCTGCTGTGAGAGACGTAAGAGCATAATTCATTTTCTAACAGACTCACAACAGTTGCCTTTTTTGAAGATAGGAACGTATCAGGAGCTTTGATTGTGAACAAAAAAAAAAAAATAAATATATTCAGTCAATTTGGCTCATTTGACCCTTTCGTGGGGTGCGTGGACTACCATTCAATGTCTTTCAACGGGCTAATAGTAGATGTTGAGGTTTGTTAACTCTTTAACGCCCAGTGTTCCCCCTCTGGGAACACCAAACTCTGACGTTTTGACTGTTGCCAGTCACGAAGAATAGATTTGATTTCTATAAAAATAGTTGCGGGTGACATAGCTCCACGAGAATTCTTTACTTTTTAGCACGTCATTTCCCGTAAAAAAATGGTCACGATTATTTTTAACGGCATTGACATCTGCTGAAAAATGGAAGAATGCGAGAACAGCTGGATAGATTGCCCAATGCTGAAAAAAGGGCAGCCGTTGCCATCGCTGTGCCGCACAGCCAGCTGTCGTCAAAAAAAGGGTCTCTAGATCTGTGGCTCGCGATGAACGTTTTGATCGTCCGCCATCTTGCTGGTAGTTAAGTCGAGCGATGGCAACGGCTGCTCTTTTTTCAGCATTGGGAAAGGGTTGCGCCTCAAAGGGTTAAGGCGAAACCCTAGATGGAACACGAAGCTGCGGAGTCTCATGTTATCCTATGGAAAATACCATTTCTTTCATAGCATCCACAGTTGTAAATATTTTACCCCGTTTCTTTCTCCATCATCAAGCTAATGACACGATGTATAGTTTGACGTTCCTGAAATTTTAATATGTTTCCCGACAATTTTTTAAAACATTCAATTACTTTTTGCAAATCCGGTTTTACAAAATTCAACGGAATATTTAAAATTTTAACATAAAAAATATCGAAATTTCAGATACGGCAAACAATACATCGTGTCAGCTGCTAGATGGTGGAGAGAAAACCAGGACAAAACATTGATAATTATGGATTCTATGAGTGGAATTGATTTTCCCTTAGGATAACATGGGATTCCGCAGCTTCGTATTCCATCTAAGGTTATCGCAGATATTATTTGAATCTTAGGGCGATGGGGGGGGGGGATTGTTGATTTATAATTAAAGAACTTCTTTCTTAAGGTATCCGTACACCTCAGAAACGGAATTTTCGGTCAAAAAATAGATTTTTCAATTTTGATGAAATAATAAAATTTGATCTTTTATCTTTCTAAAACCACTTGAATTTTTATTGTATCTCAAGTAGAAGCAGACATATAGCAGTTTGAAAATTAGTAGCTCTAAGCTAAATAAAGTGTATATGAAAGTTGTTTTTAGCGTTTTCTCAAAATGAAGTTTTTTGACGATTTATTTATCGCAAAATATCATAACTTAAAAACCAATGCATTGAATGGGATGAATTTTTGTTCGCATGTTGTTTATATATTATTAAAAGGAATAGACTACGCTCATAAACATAAACTAATAATAGTTCAATTTATGGCTGTTTGTATTTAAAGTTCTTGGCTGTTTTCGCATTTCTTACCATATTCATACAGATTTACTGTTCCATCTTCTCATGTAGCAGGACAAACTTCTTGATAATAGTCTATTCCCTAGATTATATTATCATTAATCTCATGCATTTTACAGATTTTGAATATGTAATTAATTTTTCAAGTTATGGTGTTTTGCGGAAATGCGAAAATTTTGATATTTTTTTGTCTTTTCCTGTCCCAATTTTTTTTTCATATATTTGATAACTTTTTTTAATGATTATCTCATTTTTTCTTACATTTAATTATAAAATATAGTTTTAAGTGTAAACTTTTTAAAAGTTCAAAAAAATGTCTCCGAAGGTGTACGGATACATTAAGTTAGTTAAAGAAATTCAATTCAAATAAATTTGTCAATGGGGCCCACTCACCTCTTGGTGAGGTAAGTGAACTACTAGTCAATATTTTTCAACAGGCTACTGTTAGAATTTGGACCTGTTAATTGAATAAACACAGAGCGGACTCTGAGAAACAACTCAAGAGCAGTAAGGGTGAATTGGCTTGAAAGTAGTCTAAAAAAAGTTTACTCTCATGTTAAAATTCGAGCTATAACTGATGTCAAGAACTGTAGCTATCTTATAAAATACAAGCAAGCCGCCTTAAAAAAATTCAGATTTTATACATAATTATCAACATTTTTTTCCTCTAAGTAAGAACGACCTTCTGTAGTTTTTAAATTAAAAAAAATAGTTTCACATTTTAAAAAAAAGTTCTCTTTTTTAATAGAACAAAAAGGGAACGATGGAAAATATTGTATTTACTTATACATAGATGAAATAAATTATAAAAATTTTTTGAAGCATTTGGATTTTAAAAACATCTAACATTCAAATTTTTCGATATTTTTATTAATAAAAAAAGTCACACTTAATAGTATTTTTTAAATATAGTTGTGAAAAAATGTCTATATATACATGCATGAATTCTAAACTTTAAAAAAGCGTTGAAAAGCGTTGAAAAGCTTCCACCTTTAAACTTGAGAGTGGGAAGAAAGACGTGAAAGTTTATATCCTTAAAATACAATGAATCAGTATATATATATGCCTGATGATAGAGCACACCATTTCAATTATCCATTCCATTTTCCGTCTATTTCTGGATACATGTGATTAGGCTTAAAAAGCCCACCAGTTCTAATTTGGCGCTTTATATCCAATTTATCCACTCTTTCATTGCCTTAAGGGGCTATATTTAAACACTTATCCGGTATAAGCTCGATAATTGGCACCATGTGCTATCTACTTTTTTATTTTTATTTTTATTTTTCACTTTATCAATGGATTATCTTGGGATTTCACTTTACGTAAGTAAGCTATTATATATATATATAGTTAATTGCTGCAAAAATAATATAAAGAAACAATATTTCCATTAATGAAATGAGATTCAAATTACTATATTTATATTCGTTTCGTGATTTTTGAAAGGAAATTTTACATGCAACACTCGTAATTTAATTCTTAATTATACCTAAAGTGATTTTTTAAACTTATGACAGTGTATACTATCTTCATATACAGAAATTTCTCCATTATTGGTAATTAAATTCAAAGCAAAATTTGAAGCATGCTGATGGACTTCATTTACCTAATAAAGATACTTATATTTTTGTGCTGATTAGAAAAGTTTCTAGCAAATAATTTGGAGAAATATTTGGAATTCATTTTCTTCAGTTGGTTTTATTCGGATTTTTACTTCACAAACTTGCATTTCTTCCGTATTTGAAACTGGCATTCTTTGACTATTTTAGCACGTTCCAAATACCATCGGGAATCTGTGTAATTATTATTTCTTCTTCTATCATTGTTAAGAGGCGTAAAATGTCGAGATTATCCTTCTTTTGGAATGACAATTTCATGTTTGTTTGAGTTTTAAAATTTCTCCACTTTCACAGCGCCTACATAGTAATTTTATTGGACCTATTTATATGTTCTTTTGTCGCTGTGTGGAGGGGCATTTACATTTTTCAATCCTTGCAAACACTAAAACTTTTCTCGGTTCAGAAACTTTCCCGATTTTCTGATCTTTTTAATGCTCTCCCCTCCTTTACGCATTCGACTGTTAGTTTAAATATTAAATTATGCATGTGGAAGTGGCATCGGTTATGCGTGACTGAAAGCTGTTTTTCTTGAAAGATAAAGCATTGCTTATCGTTGGCTTTTATTATTCTGTGTGCTTTTAGGAAACGATTTGTAGTCCTTTTGAGTTTATTTTATTTTATTTTTGTTTTTAAAAATTCTCTTATTGATTAATGTGATTTCCCATGTTAGTCAACTTTATCAGACTATGTGTGACGTTTCGATTTAAAAAGGAAAGTTGTTGTTTCTTTCGATAAATAATTTATTTAAAAAAATTAATTGTGAACGTTTAGTTGAAATGGTTAAAATTCCTAGTAACAGAATGCTTCATAAGCCCTTTTCGGAGATAATATGAATTCCAGTGATACATTAGCAGTTGAGCTTATCGAACGAGTTTTTCGAATGATTTCGAAAATGAAAATTTCTGCCACTTGGTAAGCCATATTTTTTGCCTGCCACTTCGGATAATTTACAAGTCAAACCCATAGTAAAGAAGGAAGCAAAATTTTAAATCACTCGCTAAAGGAATGAGTGGACCTAAATTTTTACTAACGAATAAGAAATTTTTAATTGCCATTCGGCATGCGGCAACCGACGTTTGCGAGGCTTGGAATGACGATCTGCATTCGTATGTCATCACAGGATTGGCATGACATAGTGTAAAGAAATAATATTAAATAAATATTTTTAAGTGTTGTAAATGACTTCAATGAAAAAAGATACTATCGGTAATTTTCACATAATCGCCTGTTTAATGTATTTCTAAAGTATGTACAATGCACATAATAAACACATCCAAGTACGAACAATATATTTTATTCTAACTGACGTGGAAGCGAAGGAAAGGTATTCTTTTACTTTGGTAAAAGGTCTCTGTCAATGTAGACAGTATAATTGTTTTACGGGCTCTAAAATATTTAAGACATGACCCCAGTTCTGAAACTTTGATTATAATCCTATCTTTTTCATTTATTTAATATCACTGTCAGAAAAGAAAGTAAAATTGAAAATATTTACAAATTACCACGCCGAAAAGTCAATGATGTTTAAAGTACTAAAAAGTACACCTAATTTTTAATTTTAGGATAATTTTAAAATTTAAGTAATGATTTGTAAAATAATATATGTATATCATTATTTTTTGTTTCAAAAAATAATTTTTTAAACATAACAATAAATGAAATTTTTTCATGTACAAAGAATCTTTTTCTAATATTGAAATTTTAAATTACATCTCAAAAAATCATAAGTACTACATGTATACTACAAGTATATAAGTTTTGCCTCTATTTTTGCCTCTATTTGAATTCGCTTGGCTCCCCATTTAAAACTTTAGTCATATTTTAATCATTGGTTTTGAAGCATCAGCTAATACACTTAAAAAAAAAACAGTCAATGGTAGGACTGCACGTCAGAAGTGAAACTTCTCGTCAAGCTTTGTGAAACTTATATTTATGCAGTTAAACAGGTTTTTACACACTATTGTAGTTATATTAACAAAAAATAAACATTTATGAACGTTTATACATTTGAAATTCTTTATAAAAAAATATTGAATGTTTTTTTAAGGCTGCAAGGGTATCGCACATTTATTTACGTCGTACATATATTCTCACAATTTTACATATTTTTGTACTTTTGTACAAATTTTAACGTAATTTTCACTGGGTTGGAATCGGAAATTTACGATTTAGTTTAGTTGCCAGGAGAGGACAGCTCGCGTCAATGAATATGTCGCTTAGAGATACATATACGTCCTTCCCGGAATTTCCCGCCACAAGTTGGAACCTCATTAGAAGGTGGGTGTGTGTGTGTGGGGGAAGGCTTCTGATTATTGTTACCCCTCGAAAACTGCTAGCGACCGCCGAGAGGACTTTTGGAACCACGGATTTAACGTGCACGTACACCGCATGTACACGGTGGTCTTTAGTGGTACGCCGGTATCTAACCCACAACCTTCCGGTTAAGAATCCAACGCCTTAACCACTGGGCAACCACGGCCCAAAATTTACGATTTTTAAATTTAATTACATTTCAAATTTCGTGCTCGATTTGTGTGCACATTTAAAATTTAAAAAGAGAGAGGGAGTGCGCGTCCAGGCCGCAACGTTACACAGCTGGTATATGCGCACAGTATACATCAGCGACACACATTTTTCTCCACATGTTGGATTTTGTTAGTAATTATGTATGTGAATACCCTAATAGCACAGATGGTCACAAAAGAGTCGCTGTGACGTCACAGAGGGTCACAATTGTCACAGGACTGTCACATACTACTCACATTGTGACTTGTGAGTGATGTGACTTTACTGTGTGGTCTCTGTGAAGTTTATTTGTGACCAGTCACCAGGTGACGTCGCCGTGAAGTCACCATGTGACTAGTATTTGATATATCGCTAAGTGACCCCACTGTGAAATCACCATGTGACTAGTATGTGATCGGTCGCTCAGTGACTCCACTGTGAAGTCACCATGTGACTAGTATGTGATTGGTCGCTCAGTGACTCCACTGTGAAGTACACTGTGTGACTATTTTGTGACTACTGATTTTTTGGGGACTTCAAATTGACGTCACACAGCCGCTTTTGCGACTTTGGAAACAGACTCATTTTTTCTAATATTTTGTGGCAATTTCTTTCGTGAAACATTTAATAAATAAATCCAAAAATAGTAATTCAATAAAATCTCGCATTTATATAGTAATGGAATTTGAATTAATTTATTAATTTTTAAATTATTTCGTTTAAACAAGACAATATTATTTATAAAAAAATATTATTCTTAAAAATATTAGAGTTGAGAGTTCTAATTACAATGCTGAAAACTAAGTATCTGTGAGTAAAATTAACAATTTCTTTCATATCCCCATGGCATATATGTTTCGATAGCGTATATAGGTTTAAATTTCAGATGGGAGGGAACTATCCGGTATTTTCAACCTTATTGTTACTAGAGTAAATACAAATGTCTCAAAATTGCTGTTTTTTAATAATTGCTTTAAGTTTTCAGATCCCTCTCCCTTTAAATACGTCTCTGGTATGTTTGAAAGTTCCACTACGAAAAATTTGAGGTAAAACTATGGGTCTAAGTCACAAATACTTTATTTATTTTATCTAATGCATGTTTTACCAATTAATTTTATTTATTTTTATATCAAATCCCTTTTAGGCAAAATATAGCAAAAATATAAATCTATCCCTCATACCTTAATATATATAAACCCCACATGTCGCACATTACAAATTTATTTCATAACCGAATAAAAAATTTCAATAAATGATTAGTTTTTTCGGATGAATACTTAAATAAAACAGCACATTATCTCCTGAAAATAATTTATGTGGAAAAAGAAAGATTTCCAAGATTTTTAATTTATATTTATTAATTATGATTTTTTTATACTATTTATAAAATACTCACAGAATATAAAATTTATTTATAAAATAAATATATATATTTATATATAAAACTTATTTATAAAATACTCACAGAAAAATTTTAAATTTCCAAAAGAAGCCGTCAGAACTAGCTTTGGCAGCAATCAGTTTACTTTTAAAGGATCTCGAGCTAGGTAATCACAGCTTTGCGGTAGGATGCTGGTCTATTAACCATTAGCTCGAGGGTTCGATTCTGGACCTCAACTTTTTCTTGCCTGAGAGTTTGATGCTGCCATCTGGTGTATAATTTCGGTAACCCTTTTCCCGGATTTTTTTCGCTGACGCAAAACTGCCCCATCGTGACTTCTCTGAACGGTCGCAATGCGACTACACAGCGAGAGGACATAGCGACTCTGGCGTGACTTTGCTGCGGAGTCGCGGCGACTGTTTGTAACTCTATTGTGACAGTATTGGGTGGTCGCATTTTAGTCACAGGGGACTGTTGTGCTATTAGGGTATATTAATTATCAATAACTATGCACTTACGTTGACAGTAAATGAACAGTAATCCTATTTATTTGTAATGAATCATGGATTTATAATTCAAATTGAAATGCACTGTAGTATGACACTTATAATTCAAATAATGTACAGTGCGTAATTATTAAGACTCTCCACATTATCAAATTAACTTTACTGTTCAATAATTATATAGCTATTAAATTCAGTGCAGTTTTTGAAATAAATAATCGAAGATTATAGTACCTGCCCAGCTAGAAAAAGTCTGCACTTTTTCTGCAAAAACATAGATTGTACACAATTTGTACATAAAAAGCGAATGTTTTTGAATATTTTGAAAGTATACACTTGTTATACAAATTATATGCAGTTTTTATGCGCAGTAAAACAAAAATTAGAACAGCTTTAGTATCGCCCACCCGCCATTCTTGGCGCCTTTTGTTTTTTGCCAAACCTGCTCCAAGTGCCGTGTTTTGAAAAAGGTTTACCTTTCAGACTCTTGACGCAACTCCCGAGTTTCAGAATGGCAGACATCTTGTTTCCAGACAAAAACATATTACACTTTCATCTACAGTTACAACGATATTATTATCCAAGAGCACATAAAAGTAAATTCATGTCATTTGCTATAGCTTCCTATTTTTTTTTTTCGTTAATTTTAAAATTATCACTCTCCCCCCCCCCCCCTACGAAAGCATTTTTATAACAACAATACAAATAAAAATGTCAGCAATCCCTAATCAACGTAAAACTCCTTAAAACTTAAAATTAAAATTTTCCCAATTGATATCCCTTATTATCTCAAAAAAGTCATTGCACAAATATATCCTATCGTAAAAGGCGTATTCAAAAAACTTAAATTCAAAACGACCTATGGGTTTCCATCAATTAAATGCAGCCATGCTGTTTCTGAACACAATATCGTTGGTGATAAAAACATATTTAAACAAAATTCCTGGTAAACTCATACATGAAATATATATTTGCAACTCCTCACTTTCCCACATTCTCCACTAACTTGAAAACTCAAACGTAAAATGCCTACTCAAATAAAAAACTTACCTTTTTAACTTTTCGATGCAAGTCCCGATAACAAAACAGAGGCCATTTTGTTTCTAGACACAAAATCGTCGACAATAACAACATATTTAAACATAATTCTAAGTGAACTCATACATAAACTATCTATTTGTAACTCTTGGCTTTCCTAAACATTTCCACTAACATGAAAAATCAAAACTGCTGTTTATATTCCTTTAAAATCCACTTATTTTCCCATCACAACACTAACTCTAGTTTTCAATAAGATATAGCAAAGAACATGTTTTATGTGGCTGACCCGCACTCTAGATGCTACTTACATCAATTTTCAAAGCAAAAATAATTTAATTTCCGAAACGTGCCAAACAGCGACGCTGTAATCGACACTCCTAAAACCGTTTGGGTTGAAGCATTTGACTGCTTATCATCAGGCTTGGCGACGTCTTTTGGCAAGAAATTTAGGTGGGCGATACTAAAGGCTAGCCCAAAAAATTTCGCAGTTTGAAACGAAGATTTTTCAGAAAAATCTCAAAATCTAATCAAAAATTTTTTTAAGTCCGACACCTAAAACGTAACTTGAGTGATCACTTATCATATCCCCAAATTTCATTTCTTTCACTTTAGTTGTTATTACGTGATGTGCGAACAAAAATTCACTCAGTTTGAAGCAATTTTCGGAAAATCTCAAAATCTAATAATTTTTTTTAAAAATTCGACGCCTATAGTTTAACTAGAGTGACCACCTATCATTTCATCAAATTTTATTTCATTCGCTTCAGTCAGTTTAACTTGATGTTCGAATAAAAAATGCGTCACTGGCGAAACGACAGACAGACAAACTTTTTTTTGGCGGTCCTACTGGGCTACCAAATGCTTAAAACGGATGGAAATCGCAAATTTAGTGTGTAAAGGCAAAGTCTAATTTTATTATTTAGATTCATAAAAGTTCCCATTCCGAAATTGTAACAACAATCACTTCAAACTTTAGTCATTTCATCCCGAGTCGAACCCGTCTGATGGTTAGAACACCCCCTACCACACTTTGGACCCACGGTTCAATACCAGTCGCCGAAGCTAGAAGGAAGCAGTTTAAAAGTAGCTTGAAGATTTTACGTTTGATAATAGGTGGCAGCGCTAAAATTCAAAGAAGGGGGAAGAAATTTCAGCAGGCAAGAGACGTAGCTATGACGTCACGATACACTTTTTCCCCATATGTATCTGAGTGTGACGGTCACGCGAATTTAGTGCATTTTCTCCATCCAAAAGGGCCCAACGCGTATAAGGAAGTTTTCACTTCAAAAATGTTTTGATGAAATTTTGTTAAATCAACAAAATTATCCGGCTGAAATAGCACCAATTTTTTTTTAATTAACAAAGTAATTTTGCTCAAATTATTTGGTTATTTCAACAAAACATTTTGTCAGTTTAACCAAACAATTTGGTTGAAGTAATCAAACGTTTTTTTAATTTAACCAAACTATTTGTTTAAATGGTTTGTTTGGTTAAAATCAACCAAATTATTTGAATGAATAAACAAAATTTCTTTGTTAACTGGCGTTTAGCTGGCTCAACAAAATTATTTTGCTGATTTTACTGTTGTATTTTTTAACCCACAAAGAGTTAGTTGAAATTTTCAAAGGTAGGAATAAATTTATGTATTCATCAAAATTCATGTTTTCATTTTAGTGTTCTTATAAATCTTGATATTTATAATGCCAGTTTTTTTTCCCATACAAAACACTTGGTAAAACAATCAGAAATCTCATTTGCGTTCGTAATAAAATAAGTATTTGTAACAATTTTTTTCAAATTTTACATTATAACGAGATCTAATTTATTTCACTAAGTAATAATGATCCAAATTCTAGCTGATGTAAAAAGAAATATACGCGCCAGCTATTTTGAAGTGTATGGTAGCTCTCTTTTTTTTCTTCTTTTCTGCTGGAACGACGTAATAAACACCGGCTCCTTAAATGTGAATTTATACAATCAATACAGTTCTATCATTTGAAAAATCAATTGAAAGATCAATTTTTATTTTTCAAGTGATAGGTAAGTTTCTTTGATTACGAAAGTGCTTTTCGCATTGTAGCTGTAGGGTTATTGTATTGTGAATATATCATAATTCTATGTTTTACTTAGTTCTTTAATTTATCCTAAAACTATAATAAATATGAAAGTCAGTTGTACCCAGTCACCACCTGCAATGATGAACGGATAAAATAAATCATTGATGCTCTGACCAAGTCCTGGAAAAAACAGCAGCTTTTAAACTTTTATTTTTTTTAAACTATATTTTTTAAATAATCTCTCTAAAACAGCTTTCATCAAACATACTATAATTTAGTATTATAAAAAATTAAAAATCTATTCAAAGCATCTATCATAAAAAATAAGCTCTAGGAAAGGTGATTTCAACCTCTAAAAGTGAAAAAAGTTTAAAATTCGCCTGGGTAAGTATGTATTTTTAATTACTTAAAATGCCGGCGTGTTCTAGAGGAAAGCTGAATTTGTAATATTTTGCATGGAATTTAAGGTTTATCGCAAATTCAGATGCAATCACCAAAATCTGTAAAGAAATGATGGAAAGAAAGACTGATTAAGAAACACAATGAAAATTTTACAGGAAGAAAACTCGTGCCTCTGTGAACAAAAACAAAACGGATCATTTACCCGTCTTCGTCCAAGTTATCTTAACCCTGTTTGAAATATATTTTGAGCCATTTACTCTTGAACGTAGAGATGTTCCATTTATTCACGCTCGAGCTGATGTGCTGTGAGTTGTGACACACAACTAAACTTTCTCTGGCATTTTCGTCGGCGAAATACTCCATTGCGTCCACTAAACATTTTTCCGGAGTGGGCGATTGCTAACTTCCATGTACTTGCCCTCGAAGGAATGGCCGCACAGTCACACTTTGTTCCGGGCAAGGGTCGAAGAACCCTTTTCGAATACTGTCCTTGTGGCATTTGCTCTGTTTGCGAATTATCATTTTTTTTTTTTCTTTTACTATAACACGACAAAATACTTTCTTAGGTTGGATTTGTTTAGAAATTTTTAGGTCTTTTAAATATCTAATATGTACATTTTTAAGATTGTTAATTTGTGTGTCTGCTTATTTTTTTTTTTATTATAATTACATTTCAATCCACACTGCTGCACTGGTCGACTTGAAATTTACACAGATTTGGAAAAAGATATAAGGAAATGTTATAGTAATTTCATGAAAATCCATCCATTCCCGATATTTTGCATTTTTCAACTCTTGAAAAAAAAAAAAAAAAAAAAGCATCACCTAAACTCTGAGACCAGACAATTTAAAATCTGAAAATCTGCTCGTTCCCCGATTTTTAGCAGTTTTGAGCAACTTTCACCTCTAAAAGAAACTATGACATCCAGGGCCTTATTACCACATGGCTAATTTGGGCATTTGCCGGAGACCCCCCGGATTTGTAGAGGACCGAAATTGTTCATTAAAAATCGTTTTATATATACCAATAATTTGAATTTCTTCAGAAAATAAAAATGATCCAAAGAAAATTTAGGTCAAATTTTAAATTATTTTAGAAATCATGAAGTTTCTCATCGTTTACTAAAATATTTCTGTTACTTCTTACTTTTCATAATGTACGTGTATTATTCATTCAAACTGGCTAAATATTCGAGCACGTTTGACTATATTATGACTCCATAATTTGAAAGTGACGTATGCCAAAGTCTCGATACGATATGGCAGTTCGAATGTAGAGAATTTTGATTTTTCCCCCCTCAGATCTTGGGTAGCTTAACTGAAAATTTAGACTGTAGTGATATCTTATAAATAAAAATGAAATTCTGTTTGTTTGTTTGTTTGTTTGTTTGTGGATTTGATTCGTATACAAATCCACAAAAATGGACCTATCGGCCTGAAATTTAGCACAGATATGTAAAATAATATAGAATAAATCGTAGTCCACTTTAAAACTTTGAAAGTCCACCCGTTCCCGGAATTTAAGAGATTTTTTATGCTCTTCACGCAAAAAGCTTTCCGTAATTGTAACCCCTGTAGTGAAAAAAGTGTGAAATAAGGATCGTGGTTGCCATGTGTGGCGATTTTGCCGAATAAAATGTTTTAAATTCTCAAAGTAAAAATAAAAGAATAATAATGATTTTTTTTGTTAGTTTATATTCGTAAGGTTATTTTTTTAAAATTATAATATCGTGTGCATGGGAAATCAGAGCAGGAATGTAATGCTTTACACGCAAAACAATAAGAATTGAAGATTTCCGAGGCTAATGTATAAATTTTTTTAGTTTGGCGAAAAAATAAAATGGCTGAAATATGGATTTTGAGTAAGTGAGTTCTAGCGGTTTGCACAGTTTTCGGATTGGCGCAATTTATTGAGAGCTTAAGGAAATAGATTTTTGAAAACAAGTGCAAAGGTTTTATTAGAATACAGCGTTAAATTTTATGATCCGTGAAGAAATAATGCAGTTATTAAGGGATTTCAAGCGATCTAACTTCAGAATTCTCGCCAATTGAGTACATTGATTTAAGTTGGGGGACTTCCGCCAAATTTCAGAAAATTGAAATCTTCTCATTTAGTACATCGGAGTAACGATGAATAAAACACATTATAGTTGATAATTTAAAAAAAATCGGCTGTATTAAGGGATTCCAATTTTCAAATAAATGCGTGCTACTCTTTGGCGGTCGAACCATTTCCCATATTGATTTCTGCTAAGTCAATGCTTCGAATGATTCCCTGAAAAAACTCTTGCAAAATGGTGTATGTTGGCACTTTGGCGAGGCTTAGATTTGAAACTGGATTTTATTTGAGACTGGTATATATAATAACACTGGTTATAGATAAAAATGAATGTTGGTATGTGTTTATGAGGTTGAAAAACTCCAGCACCGTTGAGCACCGTTGCACGATGAAATTTGGTTCACCTAAGTCTTTTATGATGGAGAAGGTTTTTATGCTATCCGTTTTCCTTAACTTGCCACTTGGTGCCGCAGCACAACGTTGAATTCTATTCCGTTTAGCCGTTTGCTATGCGAATATCGTCCAACCGATTTCGATGAAATTTGGTACACGCGAGAATTATAACACGGAGAATATTTTTCAATATCCATTTTGCTGTAACTTGCCGTTAAATGGCGCTGCAAAGCATCAACTTCTATACCGTTCGACTGTCGACATAAAATTTTTTATACTTACACATTTGAGCACGAAGAATATATTCTAACTGCGTTCCTTTTGATGTTACTCACCACTAGATGACACTGCAATGCATTATTATTTTAACTCGCCACTAGATAACGCTGCAGCAGGCCAAATTCTTGACCATTCAAACGGTCGCTATGAAAATCAGTATACATAGCTATTTGAACAATGAGAATATTTTGGCGTTATCCATTTTGCTATAACTCGCCACTTGACGGCGCTGTAGCAAATCATTACTTTAATTAACTACTAGATGGCCCTGCAGTGTATCACTTCTTGACTGTGCAAATAATCGCTATGAAAATAGGTATACATAGATATTTGAACACGGGGAAGAGTTTGGCGCTATCCATTTTTCTATAACTTACCACTAGATGTCGCGTCAACGCATGAACTTCAGGACTGTCCAGCCGATAGTCATGAAAATTCGTATACATCGATATCTGAATGCGAAAAATATTTTCGCCGTATCCGTTTTGCTAAAACTCGCCACTAGATTGCGCTACGCCGCATGGCCTTCTGCACCGCACAAACGATTGCCTTGCAATTCGGTATGCATGATTATTGGACACAATATAACGCGATATCCACTTTGCTATATCTGTTTATTACAATGAATAGTAATCACCACAAATCGTAATATCAAAAAGTCCATTCATTCCCGTGCGAAGAACGGGTACTTCAGCTAGTAATTCATAAATTTGCTTGTGAAAAATTAAGGGGAAAAGGCTTATGAAGTTTTACATTCAATGTTATGTATTGAAGGTGATTTACTGAAAAAATAGTTTCGTAACTGTAAGCTAATACACATGAATTCCTGTTGTTGTGAGGTTAGGCGAAGAGATCATGAAAAATAATAGATTTTTTTCAGACTTGTCGTGTGGGCTCAATGCGTGCAAGAAAAATGTTTGGAGGACATACGTGATGTATGATTTTCGAAAATTTTGTTAATTTATCTGTGTGTTTTCTGAAGGGTCCTCCAAAAAGTCCCCGGACCCCCATGATGTCGTAACTGGAGCCTGTTGACACTATTAGGCAAATTAGCTCGAAATGCTTCACATTTATGTAAAAACATACTTGGAAAAAGCTGCTTTAAAAATCTGAAAGTCCGTCCATTCCCCTGATTTGTATCGATATTTCGCAATTTCCAAATTTGAAAGACATCATCAATTCACGAGAAGTTTTTGCACAAATATGCTGGAAAACATAGAAAAAATTGTTAATTATATAGAAAAGGTAGAAATTTCGTCGATTTTTAATGATTTTTCGCAATTTTTAACTTTAGGGAGAGCATCTTCGCCACCGTTAGACAATTCGACTTAAAGGTTTAGAAATGTGCATTTAAACATAGTGGGAAATTCCAGTTCAATATTTTGATGCTTGATGTCTGAAATTCCCGTAGATTAAAAAATAGAAGCATTAAAATTCCAATATTGCTTGTGAGACTAATAACAGTAACACCGACGAATTTTTTAATTCAGCTGCTTCACAGGTTTTTCATCCTCCGTCGTTGTTTTGTTTTTCACTCAGTTCACTAGAATAGTATAATAAACGAAACATATTCTATAAGGAAGCGGTTTATTTCTTGATAGCTCTAAAATAAACGCAAAATTTGATGAATTTTATGGTCATATACGCTTTAAAATAGTCGATGAAAAGTTTTGGTGGACGACTCTCGCAATGTATGCTGATTAATTCCTCAAGAATAAATGGAGGAACCAGATGTCAGTTTGAAAAACGCATTTAGAGCCCAAAATTTATCGATCATTCATAACTCAATACACAGAACTTTGGCTAATGCTGCTGCATTTTTCATGCCAACGACACAAATTTTAGAAAATGTTTGTTTCACTGCAAAGCTTCTACGTATTAAAGGATAAACTTTTGAAGAAATCAACAAGTGTATATTAGTGGATTTTACAGAACAATTTTAGATATTACACCCCGATTGACTGTCACTTGACAAATAGCCGATTTGAAGGTAGTAATGATAATTGATACATTAATTAAAATACATTAAATAAAATTAATGTAATGGACACATAATAATTAATAATGATTAATAATTTTTAAATTATGAAATTTAATCACAGCTTTTCGTAAAATAAAAATAGAGATATCCGTGAAGTTCTTGCTGTAAAATACAGCAGTCACGAATACCTAAAAATCAATTTCAGGAAACTTTGAATATTGTCCTCCAAATAGAATTGACATGAAAAACAGGAGGAGGGTGGCCATCTTTCATATACGGAAAAAATATTATCAGTAAAATTCTTACTTTAAAATGTAACAAATATGAATCCTATGTTTAAATAGAGCTTGCCTGTAATTAAAAACTTGTGGAAAATTTATTTGTTTGAATTTTGTGTAAGAAAACGCAATTAGTTTGTTGCTAACTTAATAATAAAATGAAATCATCATTTGAAAGGTTACTTGTAAATATTAATTTTTTTAAACATAATATTTAATGAGATATTGAAGATGCAAAAATATGAACTTTTCTGGAAAATTACTCATCCTTTGTTTATATCATACTAGCTGCGTGCCCGTTCTTCGCACGGAAGAAATCAAATTTTACTGATTTAAGTGAACTTAATTTCATCGCTACGAAATCTGAAAAAATGCGAATGTCCTTGACTCCTGACAAACTTTGCCTTACGGATACTAATCTGGGGTGACTGAGAGCGAAACTACAGAATAATGACACAAAAGCAATTTCAGCAGTAGTTCCAATCTAAAAGAAACAATGTTACTCAGGCATGCCACGAAAAGTCTTCTTTTGAAATAAATTGTCACTATTATTTCATTAACCCCCAGCGTCCTTTTTTGCGAAAGTTCAAATTTGACCATTTTTACTCTCGGTCACAAAAATACATAATCATAAATTCATTTTTCTGTTCCACTTACGCGAATAATAAATTTAATTTTCGCAAAATGCTTATCGACAGCAAATTAAAATGTGTGTCTTTCGCTTTTTTATTGATATTCTTAGTGACAGAAATACATTCTACTTACCACTATTATCACAAATTAATCTATACCTGTAGGAATCAACATAAATTGTGTGACTAGAATGGCTGGAAGTTAATGAGTGAAACGACTTCGTACTCCAAATCTCCCTCATGATTTGCCCTTTATTTTCAGTCAAAGGCATGTTGTTAGAGCCTGTAACGAAATTAAAATATGGTGAGCGTTTCCTCAGCACGAAATGCCGTTGGTCACCTCGCTACGTTATCCATTTTTTGTTTTTGTTTTTTTATAGTGGCTGGATTCCCCAAGAGGCCTATACACCACTGTGTACAAATAAAAAATACAGACAACATATACATGCAGCATTACATACACATAACGGGAAAAAAGGAAAGGAAAGGGCATATAAATTAGTATTATTATAATTGAATAGTGTCATTATGAGGCAAATACAACCCTTAACAGTTGCTTAGACCTCCTGGCGCAAAAACTACCCACTGTCTACCCTGCGTCCGAGATCTGTCTACTTCTCCTCACATGCACAGTGCACTTCACAGTATCAAAATTAATTCGGTCTTAACCCTTTAACGCGCAGTGTTCCTGCTCTGGGAACACCCAACTCTGACGTTTTGACTGTTGCCAGTCACGGGGAATAGATTTGATTTCTATAAAAATAGTTGCGGGCGACATAGTTCCACGAGAATCCTTTACTTTTTAGCACGTCATTTCCCGTAAAAAAATGGTCACGATTATTTTTAACAGCACTGACATCTGCTGAAAAATGGAAGAATGCGAAAACAGCTGGATAGATTGCCCAGTGCTGAAAAAAGGGCAGCCGTTGCCATCGTTCGACTTAACTACCAGCAAGATGGCGGACGATCGAAACGTTCATCGCGTGCCACAGATCTAGAGACCCTTTTTTGACGACAGCTGGCTGTGCCGGGCACAGCCAGTTGCGTACATCTTGCTGGTAGTTTCGAACGATGGCAACGGCTGTCCTTTTTTCAGCATTGGGAAAGGGTTGCGCCTCAAAGGGTTAAGCAATATACTGAGATTACATTCTCTCAACTCAACCAACCTCTCTCTAATCTCTCGAATGACGAAAAAACTATACCTGTAGTGTACAGGTGCGACTTCCTTTTTGAAACATACGGTCTTTGTCATGCCTACAGTGTGGTGGAACAGCGCATGAGGTTAGCATTCTGGCAAAGTAACATACTAATCCAATCGAGACTCCTGCCAAAAACAGAGGGACAAAACTTGGAGAGGAGACTTATTAACGAATTTATTCATCAAAACACCATTACTAATATTGGGCAGGTGTGATGGCCTTTTAGAGCTGACTGGACTATCGATGAGAGTGGGTTCGTTGAAAAGTTTCCAAATAAAAATATTAATTTAGTGGGCACACCAAGTTTTCGAATTATTGCGGTCTTTAGTATGAGTGATTTAATATTTTACAGCTAGGAAATTTTCCGTAAGTTTAGCATTATTGGTGTTTTAATACAAATGATTGCTCTATAGGCTAGAAACGAAAATCAGATGCACAGAGCTGATATAATGGGGTGGATCTCTTGAGTCCTATCACCATTTTGAAACTAAATTGGCTCTTCGGTAGGCAGTGGCACGAATTTTGCGTTTTATATCTCTGGTTTCAGAATACTACTCAAATGACTGAAACGCTATTGACTGCGCTGAGTTTTAAGTCGTTGATGACACTGCAGTGCTGAGGGGATCCTGTCTTACTCCTGCCGTACTGGATCGAGAAAATATGCTTAGTCGGCTGCCCGTATAGCAGCAAGTTTAGTAGATCCGCACTCAGCCTGATCGGCGTTAAGTCTGACTAATAAAGAGACGGGTCCTGAAAAAATTAGGATTCCAAGTTAAAAATACGGTTGGGGTGGCAGGAGGAATGGATCCATCCTCCAGATAACTCTAGTTGCTCCACTGGTTACTGTGTTTGTCGAAATGCTGTATACAGTAAAATACGTATTGTATTGAACATGATATTTATTCGGCGGAAATTTATTTAAACGTATATATATATCGTGGTCCCGTGAATTCTTAGTCAGCAGAAGTACACCTCTGTTCAGCAGAGACATACTTTTATTCTGAAATATGCCTTAGTTTCTTGCGATTGCGTTAAACCTGGTTTTTTTTTTTCTTGTTGTTGTTGTTTTTGTACAGTTACAAGTTCTAATGCATTTTTTTTACCATAAATTAAAATGCCTAAGATGTGAAATAGAATGCCAGCTAATAATGCAAGAACACCAAGTATTTGTAACTCGTGTTTAGTAATAAATGAATTAGATAGCCTACATTTGTTTTTTAAAAAATCAATTGCTATTTTTTTTTTTTTTTTTTTTTACTTTTTTTTTCTCATGAACTGCGACTGTTGTTGGAAAATTCCTCCAGAAGACTGCAAATCTGTGAATAAGCTCCTCATCGTTGTGAACCATTTCTCAGTGGCTGATCGAAGAGGCACGGGGGCGATAAGACAATCCTTCCTTCCTGTAATCTGTTTCTTTTCAATGATGAGAGCGAGCAGGTTAAACATGGGTTTAACACTACCGCGCACGCGCAGCTAGCCGTATCAGAAAACTTCTTTAGTTCTGTGACGCCAGATAGGTGATTCGATCGACCGCTATGTTGTTGATAGTTATATGGATCGATGACAACGGATAGACTTTTTCAGCTTTGGGACCTAATTTAACCATGTTTTTCTGCGAATAGCAGTGAAAGCGATGAAATAAGGTGGTTTCACGGTGCGACCACCGCGTGTCAAAATATTATCTTTTGGATTTACTTGTTATTTTTGGGAATCCCGATTTTCAAAGTACGGTCGGCCGACAGTTGAAAACTGTTCTTCAATTACCTAAATGGAACCCTTTGTTGAGTCTGGATCTGTAACTGTTTCACGATAACGTGACCCTGTCGGAAGTGTATAGAGTCACGGAAGCTTCAGGAAGTTGACCTCATCCCAGGTGCTTCGGTAACCTATCGTGCTGTGCTTGTTGTCCGTGGAGTATGGGCCTTACCTAGAAGGTACATATCAGAATCCTCCCCCCCCCCCTTCTTTTTTTCCTTATTCAGGTGACTGAGCTTGTGGCCATACCTTGCTTAGAGCGCTGTGCGTCGTGGGTAAAGGCTGTGTTTTAAAAAAACCTCCAATTCGGATGAAAGCCTGGACCTGTGTTAGCCTCACCTACAATTTGGAAATTCTCTTTGTGTGTGGTGTTATCATGATGTGGATCTGGTGTATAATTCTAAGTTCGATTAGAATAGCTCTCTCCTGACTTTCTATTTTTAAGTGAGTTATTTTTATTGGTTGCTTTCATTTCCGTTTGAAATCTGCTCTTATTAAGTAAAAAAAGATAAATGCCGATGTAAGTTCTTTCATTTTTCGCTATTGTACAGATGTTTTCTTGGATTAAACAGTGCTGGTGCATGAGCTCAAAGGAACTGTCGTTTGACTATTCATAAAAATGGGTAAGCAGTTTTTAGTTTTAATCAAAAATGCGTAAGTATTGATGAATAAAAGAAATCACTTTTAGCCGGCCAAAGATATCATTTTTTTATTAAATAAATAAATGTGAGATTGAGAAAGAAGTTTCAGTGAACAGTTGCAGTAAACCTATGTACACACTTATAAATCAACAGACTTATAGACTTGTTAGAACAATTTAGCCCTTTAACCCTTTTAGGCGCAACCCTTTCCCAATACTGAAAAAAGGGCAGCCGTTGCCATCGCTCGACTTAACTACCAGCAAGATGGCGGACGATCGAAACGTTCATCACGTGCCACAGATCTAGAGACCCTTTTTTGACGACAGCTGGCTGTGCTCCGCTATCTTGCTGGTAGTTAAGTCGAGCGATAGCAACGACTGCCCTTTTTTCAGCATTGGACAATCTATCCAGCTGTTCTCGCATTCTTCCATTTTTCAGCAGATGTCAGTACTGTTAAAAATTATCGTGACAATTTTTTTTTGCGGGAAATGACGTGCTAAAAAGTAAAGGATTCTCGTGGAGATATGTCACCCGCAACTATTTTTATACAAATCAAATCTATTCTTCGTGACTGGCAACAGTCTAAACGTCAAAGTTCGGTGTTCCCAGAGCGGGAACACCGCGCGTTAAAAGATTAACGTGCAGTGTCCTTGCCATGAAGACGCAGCTCAAATGTTTTGACTGTGATTCACGAAAAATAAATTTGATTTCAATAAAATGCTTAAAGAGGACATAGTTACACGAGAATCCTTTACTATTGAGCACACAATTTCTCTTAAAAAGTTATCCATTATCTGTAAAATGGACGTCAGAATTACTTTTATCAGTACCGGCATCTGCTACGAAAAACCAGACAGATTGCACAATGCCGCAATATTGCTGGTAGCGATGGCAACGGCTGCGCATTTTTCGGCATTGTGAAACAGGTGTACTTCAAAGGGGTTAATGTAATTACTTGGTTTGATCTTAAATGTTAACTGTATATGTATTTGAGTGTCTTGAGAAATGAATATCTCCTCATCCGCCCCCCCCCCTTATTAGGTAATCTTCTTAGAAAGCAGGCGGTATGGATTAAATTCTCATTGTAAAACACTGTGTGTGAATCATGAATTGAATTCTGTAGAAATTGTACTAGTACGGGAAATTTCTAGATACGTGAGATACTTACCCTACTTCATGGAAAAAATTGAGTTTCGGCGTTACATGCTTTAGTATATGGGAACAAAGAAATAATTACACAATAAATTTTTTAGTACTGACTGTCTGTATGTTAATAAGTCAAACCATAATGCATTTTTCTAAAATAACACTTGTTTTGCGATCTTGTTTCATTGTTTTATTTATGTAGTTCTAGGAAAAATAGAGAACTTTAAAAATTTTCTGAAGATAAATTATTTATTTTCCAAACAAATGTGATTTTAATGAAGAATAATGCTCAAACAGCATCAAAATAGAAAACTTTAATCTAATAATCTTAATATATATTTATATTTCAAAAGTTTAAATTCATGTAGGTGCCTTAATGTTGCACGCAATACGGTAATAAGTTATTTTAAAAATACACAGGATATTAAAAATAAACTGGGGGTATTGAATACCTCCTAAAAAACTGTTAAAAAGCTAACAAACTAAAAAATATTGAAAGGTTTACAGTTTGACGCCCGAAATGTATGGCTAAGCACTGTTTAAAAGCTGTGTTTCTCTGAAACCATACAACTTTGTATTTCTTAAAAATTCAGCTTTCAACTCAGTAGGTTGCACTTCTTTTTCGCCCTCAAAAAATTTTTTTAGAACAGGTCAAATTCACAGTCTGGCTTTAGAGCATTTTTACTCACAAAGACGCACTGTACCTATCCACATGTAGGGATATATTTATGCATTGCGCAGAAACCTCAGAGTCTCTGTGTGTGTGAGAGTTGTCAATATCTCTCTAAATTTAAACTATCTGTTTATGCTCTAACAGATAATTCTTTGTAATATGTAAAAGTGTACGTTTTAAGGACATTTTTTTCAGCACTTTTATGCATATCTCGCGTTACTCTTATCACCTTTCACAATTATTGTATTACATATAATTTAAAAATTATTTTTCCCAAAAATACTTAAAATGGTTATTACTTTTCCAAAAAAGTGTTGAAAGCCGAAGATTTCTCTCTGTTTAACTTCTGTATTTTCATTATATAGTACATGTACTCAGGGGATTAAAAAATATTTTTATCAAAGCTATTTTATGCCTTGCTCTTTTATTCATATTTAGCATTATCCAATATGCCTTATCAGCTTTCAAAATAGCGAATTTCTGTCATCAGTGTGGTTGCAGCCTTTTGAAATTGCATCCAGCTACCTTTTGGCTTAAAAATCCGGGGCTTCCGCTTCTCGCCTAATTATCCTTGCAGGGGCGGCTTAATCACTTTCGTTCTACCATTTTTAGCAGGGCAGGGAAAAAAAGGAGACGAAAAAAAGGAAAAAGAAAATACGCCCCTCTGCTGATTGAGTGACAGTTTGCTACTCTTTGATGATCCTGCCGACACCAATTCAATCCCATTTACGACCATACCTTTTTGTTAGAAGTGGCGGGAGAGAAAATATCTAGTCATTCGAATTAATTGGATAAAAGCCATTTTCTTTATTTTCGTGCTATCGTATTGCTTGTTAGTATTAAAGCTGTTGAAATAGTGTTCGTGCAGACGGTAGATTCAAGATAACTATTTCAGAACCTTCAAAGTAAACGGGAAAGAAAAAAGAAGTTTCATGGGAAGACGGAAAATGCTTTTGTTATTTTTTAAACATTGTTTTAGATTCAGTTTTCAAACGAACTTCGCCTACAGAAATGAAGCCAACATTTTTGTGAGTGCAATAAAATTACAGACTCCGTCCATTAATTTAAAGAGAGTTCTCTAAAGGCTATGCGTGTGAAATTCAATTTTAGCTGTGATAGTCATTCAGAACCACGCCATTACGTTAACGTTCTTTTACAAGTTAACTTATTGCATTTAGCTATTATTTTATTTCACCTAACTATTCACCAATGAACGTTGGTCATTGGTTAGTCAGAAGAATTTAAAATACCCTGAGATATGTAATCTCGGGGAAGTGCGTGAGGGAAGACACTAAGCTTGAAAAGGAGCCCGTCAAAAAAGGGGCCCGGCACGGGAGGCCCCAAGAAGAGGGCCGTCAAAAAAGGTGCCCGGCACGGGAGGCCCCAAAAAGGGGGCCGTCAAAAAAGGGGCCCGGCACGGGAGGCCCCAAAAAGGGGGCCGTCAAAAAAGGGGCCCGGCACGGGAGGCCCCAAAAAGGGGGTCGTCAAATAAAGGTCTCTATATCTGTGGCACGCGATGAACGTTTCGATCGTCCGCCATCTTGCTGGTAGTTAAGTCGAGCGATGGCAACGGCTGCCCTTTTTCAGCATTGGGCAAGCTATCCAGCTGTTCTCGCATTCTTCCATTTTTCAGCAGATGTCAGTGCTGTTAAAAAGAATCGTGACCATTTTTTACTTCAAATGACGTGCTAAAAAGTAAAGGATTCTCGTGTCACTATGTCACCAACTATTTTTATAGAAATCAAATTTATTCTTCGTGACTGGCAACAGTCAAAACGTCAGAGTTTGGTGTTCCCAGAGCGGGAACACTGCGCGTTAAAGGGTTAAGTGCTCCGAATGTCTCAGTCAGGCCTTGCTAGTACCTCACAGAGGTTGCTTGAACGTTATGATGCAGAGTACTGAATTTGAGTCGGATACCCAGACAGCACATAAGCTTAAATCAAGCTTGACATTTCTTTGAATTTGACGTATTAATACAAGCTTGACAGTTCAATTCATTTTAAGCTTGCAGCAAGCTTGGAGAAGTCATTTGAACTGTCAATCTTGAATACAACTTGATTACTGCTTGATTTGGAAAGCCACATCCACATAACAAATAATTTATCATCAGTCATAAATGTACTTGACCATAGAATTAAAAAAAAAAAAGATTCTATATTTCCAAATATTGAAATTCTTCAAAATAAAATATAAATATACTACAAAATTGATTTCAAAATCAGTCGTTGGTCTCGATTTTGGCCAATATTGCCCAACATGAATCTCGCGATATTGAAAGTTTTAAAACGTGTGCTGCTTTTAAGTTTATATTATGCTTATTTCCCTATTAGCAGAATCTATAAATCACACATAACATTATTTTAATTTTGATTCATCCCATGAAAAAAAAAAGAAACAGATCGGCATCGGCCATTGATCAATCTCGCCAGAAAACGGCGTGATAACCCTAACAGTCACTTCAAACTTTAGTCATATCAGCGCAGGTCAGGTTGGCTGAGTGGCTAGGACGCGGGCTTCCCAAACCTTAGGTCCCGAGATCGATCGCGGACGTTTTATGGAAACGGATTAAAATAACTTGATATTTCAGTGTAGAGGGGAAAATGCGTGGAAAAATAAAATATGTGGGGCGAGTTCGCCGACGGGCGCCCCGTGTAGTTAGGAAATGTTTTAAGCTTGAAATTAAGCTTGCTATGTCAAGCTTAATGCAAGTTGGGCAAGTGTAAACTTGAACACTTGATTCAAGCTTGCATTAAGCTTACACGCTTGAAATTTTCAAGTTTATTGACTTGATAAATCAGCTTACTGCAAGTTTGATGCAAATTTGGTGTGCTGTCTGGGTATTTATGGGGTGCACCTCATAACATTTCTCTCCAACTCAATTTCTTTCATTTTTAAAATTTTGTTACGGCCTTCAGCCATTCGAAATTTCCGATTGTTATGCCTCGGATTAATCTGGAAACACATTCTTTCTTTCATGAGAGTCCATCCTATCTGCTATAATATTTATTGCCCCGCGCACATACAGTATGTTGTGCAAGTTGCCTCATACATGCATGTCAGGAGTGGCCGTTTCTCTGCCTCGTCCGCTCTGAATAGAACGTAGTTACGGCCCAAAGATGATTTGCTATTCATTCATCCCAATTAGTGTCGCGTGGGTGGCATAGTCATATGTCCAGTCTTTTTTTGTCTGACGAAAACAGAGGAAAAGGATAAAAGAACACGTCCGCTAATTGTGTAACAGACACGGCCCTTTTATGCAGCCGTCAACTGCAATTCAGGGTCCTGCTTTTTTTTCCTACTCTACTCGCCCCCCACTTATAAATCGGCTGCGTTTGAAGCACGGGCGTTTTTTTTTAATCCCTTTGATGAAGCAATTTGGGGCGTGTCCGCTGCGACGTTGCTGAATTCTGATTGTTGTTAATTGGATAAATGACAGATGAGTACTGATAAGCCCCAGGAGTACGTTGTTTGGTTGTTTCTTTTGTTTCTAAAATAAAGTGTGTGTTTGTAACCAATTTTGACTTACAAGAAAAAAAAAACACTCAAAAAGAAACTGGTGTTTAAAAAATGCAATGAATAAAATTTTGTAAAATAACACACAAAAAAGGTAGAGGAGAGGAGGTGATTATGGAATAGTCAGGAAATATGGAATACCGAGTTTTTGGCTCTGTTAGTTGCTATTGCCGCAAGGGAATACCATGAACAACTCAAGAAAGATTCCCTTCTTACAATGCAGTAAGAGTTGACCGCTCTCTGTTGCCGTACCACTCGCTACAGAACAAAGTATGTTTTGTGATTTTCAAGAGTTTTTGTAGATAAGTTTTCAAACATTTTAACTTACTAGTAAACACGTGACATGAACATGGATGTTACGCATAATGTACACTAAGAGAATGGTAGTTTGTTGAACTGTGGTTATTTTTTAAATGACAGTGTTTTGCCAATTAGTTTTAAAGGTTCGTTTTCCGAGATGGCGTGTCGGGTATTATGGAATTCTGGGTAATATTGTAATGGGTTTCATGTCATCCACTAAAGACCCGGAAAACAAAGACGCTGAATGCATCTTTTGTCACGAAAAATTCTCTAATGATCAACGACGATAAGTTTGGATTCAAAGATCCAGCTGTTCTCTGTGGGCTCACCATGACTGTAACGGAGCAAAGAAAGAAAATTATATCTACCACTTTTCTAAATCGACTCGAAGCAGAAATGACTCCAGTATAATGATTTAAACTACAAAACATAAAAATTTGTTTAATAGTAACAAATAACTATATATGAAGCAATATAAATTGCTTTTCATCGGTTTAAACCATCTATTCCATATTACCCGACTATCCCATATTATACTCCATTCGTAACTTTTTTTAAAAATATTTTTTTCTATAACAACAAAATAAATTGTGTATTTCTTTGCAATTGACATTTCATTACGATTCATTATAGCATGTACTCATGCTGTTTTGAGGGATTTTATTTAAAAATCTATGAAGTTACAGTTAGAAATGTAAATGGTATTCCATAATCACCTCCTCTCCTCTACATATCAATCTGGACGCAAGTTTCGGCCGAAAATTTTTCAGCCTTCTACATCAGAAGTCCGCACACAGTGTCGCGTGCGGACTTCTGCTGAAGAAAGCTGGAAACTTTTCGCTCAAAACGTGCGTCCAGATCAGTGGCGCAGAGTCCAGCGGGTCCGGAAAATGCCTTTCATTTTATATATATATATATATATATATATGCTAAACCGAAAATCCACATTCATGTTTTATGATATATTCCTTAAAATGTGAAATGTATTGATCTAAAAATATGGGGTTTTTTCCTATATGTTTTTATTCGTGTGATTTTTGAGACTGTATATGTTGTTTTCAATCAAATAGACAGTTTTTAAAAAAAATATTTTTCATATTTTATCATTTTCACTTTACAAATGTTAACATGGATTTAATTTATTTGAAAATTGGATAGTTGTATTTCTGTTAATGATGTAAAAGTAAAACCTCACAGGAAACAAAAATTAACAGTTTTATTATCCCATATCTTCTAAAATAAATTGAACAGAAAAACTTACATTTCATAATGTTCACAGAACATTAAATCTCTGAATTAATTTGATGCTAGAAAAATTGTGTAATGTCAGGTGAAAGTTATGAACGAAAGCGCGTCAGCAGAAGCATAAGTTTTATGTTAAAAATGAAAAATCTGTGGTTATTTTTTCGGCTATTGGGAATGGGTTCCCCTCATTGTTATACACTACTGACTTTAACAGTAACAGAGACTGGAAAAATTGACCCCCCCCCCCTCCAGCCAAAAATCCTGTGTGCGCCTTGGTCCAGATTCATATACAGTAGAACCCCGATCTATCGTTTTTCAAGGGGTGCGTAGTAAAAAACGCTGCATGCGGGTTAAAGTCAAAATACGAAGAAAACAGCAGTTATGAATACACACAGTGTATACAGTATACCAAAAATACTAAAAAATAAAAACCAAAAATACTAAAAATACATTTGTTACCAATATGTAAAAGAAACAAAGTTGTGTAGAAATTAAGTGATTAGATTGAAGTTGTGTAGAAATTAAGTGATACTTATTTTTAAAAAATCAGTAATTTTACACTGGGTTTTTCATTAATCTTTAAATTAAACAAAATTTTCAAGGTCTACAGTATATATATATATTTTTTTTTGTATTTTTATGTTTATTCATTTTTGTATATAAAAATCGTACAATTTCAAACACCGTTATGTAGGATAAACTAGGCACTAGTGTTGGCTCAGTCTCATCGGCATGAATATTATTCTCAGCTTCTTCAAGGTTTTTTTTCATTTTTTGTGTTACATTTCTTCCATTTAGGATATCGCACGTTGCTACTTCTACATCAATGGAAATATATATAATCACTACATTTCACACCATACTCATCCCTACTAGATGTAAGAATTCTTCACCTATACCATCATCAACCCAAGATATCATACCAGGAAGTAATTAGATTTGTAAGCCATATTGATCCACTTGATCTTCAATTTCATTTCGGTCAGAAGAAACATTTTACAACGATGAACGCGAGAAAGCGAATATTTGACGAACGATACATGCGGGTTCTGTTAACGTTATTTGAGTACAGTTTGTGCAGGGACCATAGAAACAAAACGATCAATACGGGAAAACGATGAATGCGGGAACGATAGATCGGGTTCCACTGTATATACACACACACACACATATATATATGTGTGTGTGTGTGTTATTTTACAAAGTTTTATTAATTTCATTTTTAACTACCTTGTAAATGTTACCACTGCAGTTTGTTTCTCTTTCCGTTTGTGTATCTCTGCTCTAACTGCTGTAAATAAGTGTCGATTACGACGAAATACACGTATGTTATTCCTATGTACTTTACTATGTGCTCTATTAAAAAGGTGCATATAGAATATCGATTGCTGTTTTATAGGAGCACACAAGATCCTCACCATGGACTAGTGGATAAGACACTGAATGTGGTAGACGTCTTAAGTTTGAGGATCCAAAGTTCTGGCCTACCACGCGGATGTCGATCTAGCGATTTGGAATTTTGAGTAGTTTTTTTTTTTCCAGATGCAACGGGAAAATGTGTTAGAAAAGTCCTTCGTCTAAGACACCTTCCCCCCCCCTTCAGGCGGATACTTTTCGTATAGGTTTTCGTTAACACAATACACACAGGAGCATAAAAAACATCTACACATTAACACATTACACTCAACGGGCAGTCACTGTCTGAACTGTCACTTTAAATACTTGAATCTATCTTAAACAAAACAATCAGGCACATTGAGATTTATGACCTGATCGCTGTGAATGCTCGAGCATATTATTGTAGGGAAGAAGTTCAGATCTCTTTTTCATTTTCAGTCACAGCAAAATCCGCTGAGCTTGAAAGACGCTGCAGACAAAACCACGCTAATGCCCATCGTGTGAACAATTCGTCTGAAAATACAGGCTACAATTATTTAGCTATGATTTTTTTTTTCAGAAACGGCCGAATTCAAGAATTTAATGCAAATTTCAAAAGTAACTACTGATATTCGGATTTATATATTTATAGTTTATGAGTTGTCCAAATTCGACATGCTTGTCATTAATAGCTTTAATGTAGAGCAGACAAATAAAAAAAATTCTGCGGAATTCGCTGAAGGGATTAGAAATTTCTCTGCCATTTCCTCAAATCAAAATCATCTTTGAATCAATTTCATTTTTTGATTGTTGTAACACTTAGACCAGTTGTTTTCAGCTTTAATCAATCGCCAATTTCGTTTGAGCCTTAACAGGGCTAATATTGCTTGGACAGTAGGACTTGACAATCGTATGCACTCAGAAAAGCTGTATTGCGACATTTTCACTTGAAATATGAACAATGACAATTAGAGTATGCATGCAACGATAATTAGAGTGCTACAAGGCCGTAACCAGAAAAGAAAATCGGGGTGGGGAGAGGGATATGTAGCACTAAAATTTTTTTTTACCTTCGACTGATCTCGCGAATCAACGCTTTAAAAAAGTATCAAGGATATTTTTTTTACATAGCTGAATTTTTTTTTCTTCTGTAGATGTGAGAACAGTGCTACTATTTCTAGCATTTATTTTAGCTTTGAGCTTTGTCTGTTTTAGCACAATATTGACAAAGCTCACAGAGTGCTAATTACAAAAATACCTTAGCATTTTATTTGCTTTAAATTGTTCGTTTCCTTCATTTCAAAGGTACGATGGCAGAGATTCCTCTTTTTGTAACAGTCCTTGCGTCTCGACATTCGTCTTTGAATGTCTCTCTGCGCTAAAGCCATAAGCAACGCATTCAGTAAATAAAAAGCGATACCGGGTCCGGTATCGCGTTTTAATTTCAACTCATTAGGTTTCTGGTGCAAATTATGAAATTTGAGTCAGCCTTTAGCCGGTCTGGGCAGGCTCTAAACTGTAGATCCGATGCAAATAGGTCTTTTGTGTGAAGTAATGTGACAAAATAAGAACAATGAAAGTAACGCCACAAGGCGAAAAAAGTATTAAATTCCTACGAGTTAAACCATCATTGTATTGGGTCTAGTAATAAGTTTTTAAGCGCATGTAAAAGAAATGAAATAGGCAATTTAGAAGTTATAATAATGCCTTTATTCGTCAAAGTAATCTCCACTATTTTCCAGCATCTTCCGTCATCGGTCAAGTAGTGCACGGGTGCCAGCAGAGTAGAAGTTTAAATCTTTTGATGCGAAAGCCATCAATATTTTGGTACTTCGTCCGCTGTAGGGAAGTGTACAAAAGACAAGGCATTATTCATCGACCGAAATAGATGATAATCGGAAGTGGCTATGTCAGGGCTATACGCCGGGTGTTTCAAAACTTCCCAACTAAAAGATACGTGACCGGTTTTGCAACATGAGGCCTTGCACTGAAATGCATGGACAAATTTGACAGACCACAAACCTTTGCAGTAAATGGACGTTTACGATCAATTTCCTGCTTCATTTGCAGTAATTGTTGTTTACAGCGCTCAATAGTTACATTTTCACCAGCCTCCAGTAGTTCGTAGTACAGTACACCCTTCATATCCCATAAGACAATACAAGGCCTTATGTTGTAGAACCGGTCAAGTACAACTTAGTAATGTTTGGCGGGGAAGTGTTTTAACAACCGACGTATAGCCCTTACATAGCCCCTTCAGACTATCATCTATTTCAGTCGATGAACAACGCCTTGTCTTTTGTACACTTCCCAACAGTGGACAAAGTACGAAAATCTGTTGATGATTTTCGCAGAAGATTAAAACTTCTACTCTGCTGGAAAATTATGGAGATTACTTTGGCGAATAAAGATATTACTATGACTTCTAAATTGCATATTCATTTCTTTGACACTTATTATTAAAAGCAATAGAAACCGATTCAGCTGATAGAATAACATAATTGCCGTATTTAGTATAGTTCGATTCTTACACATATAAATATTCGTGACCTTTCTCGCTTTTAATTATAATTTGTACCGTACCGAATGAATTATTATGAGCATTTTAATGTAGTTTGAACAGATTTCCGTACAGTTTTTTAAATACAGAAAACCGCATGAGTCCAAAAATTACTGAGTAATATATACATGTTTAAGCACATGACTAAAAGCTATTACAACTTATATACAACGTGCTCAAAGCTCAAAAAGAGAAATCTATGGAGAAGCTTCAATCACTTCTATAGCGCAGCTATTGTAATTGCTGGAGCAGAAATGAAAGCTGTAAGTATACCCTGAAAATAAAATTGTATTACTTATACCTACACGTTGCGCAGCTGTACTGTACTTACTTTTATGATTACGTACCACAGCGCTACTATGTGCGAATTAAAGAAACGGGATATTTTTCAGTGCTTTTTGTCTGCCGAAAGAGGGAAGAAAGAAAACTCCGAAGAGAAATTAGGATTCACCGAAATTTTCACTCTGCCTGAGCTTATTTAGCTTAATAGCTGAAGAGTGAAATTCGGTCAAAGCAAATTCATAGTTAAATAATACTATGCATAGTTCTTAAGTATGGCACGTGTATCAAAATTAGCCATATTAGAATCTACAAGTGCACGAAATTCCAGTCTAACTTTTTATTATTCAATAGTTTTAATGTGTATAATTGAATACCCTATAAATCATTTCAACACTCTTTTTGAAAACTTATTGAGGGGGAAAAATAAAATCTTCATCTTCGATATTACACTATAATTTCCTTATAAAAAAACTGGCTTCATTCCAAGTCGTTTGTGTCTTAGGTTAGTTTAGAATAAAAAAGAGAGGGGTGGGAAAAGTGAGAAAAAGTGTGTGACCTCTCTTGACGACACGAGGTTCGAAATTAATGTCTACAGTACAGACGTAGTCCCTCCTAGTACCTTTCGTTCGCAGACGGATTGGCAAAGATTCCATTAAAAATTAAGATTGGCTCGCTCGTCTCTGTGTGTGTGGAGATATAGATTCGAGACATGGGCGTTGGAGGAACTTTAAACGCAGCGTTGAGTAATAACTAATAAAAGGCATGCCTCGGAGACTTGATTTATGACCTGTTTGATTTAATTTTAGTGTTTGCGACCGAGGAGGGTCCAGTTTGTTTGTACTAAACTGTTTATCTTTTGTTACAGCGGTTCGTCGAGCGCGATAATTAGTCTCGTCAAATTTTGCTGTCTTAAACGGATGAGATTGTGTAGTTATTTTACAGTTTACTTTCTCATGTTGCTCCAAATAAATACTCTGTGAAGCTTAAAAGTTCGGTAAAGTTAGTTTTTACAAATGTTTAGCAAAGTAAATTTTCGTAATTGTTTTCTTTTTTCGATCTAAATACTCTAAACATTGGTTTAAACAGAAAGGGGGGGTAGGGTGAACCTAAATATAATCAATTTAAGGGAGAGCGTCAATTTATTTACAGGTACGGAGGTTATTGAAACCTGAGTTGATTAAAAAAGTTTAAATATAAAAAGAAAATGGTTCTATTCTTTCGATACTGTTATTAGCTGTTGAGTTTGTTCTAGTTTTATTAAAATTTCTAAAAACGAAAAATTTGTTTTAATTTTACCGACATAAAATCTCGCTATTTATTTTAAATTTACAAAATTAAGTGCTACTTGATTTCTTACTTTTCTGATTAAGTGCTATTTGATTTCCTTAAGTGCTATATGGATGGAGGAGAATTTCAATAATTCTCCTTCGTCCCATCCCCCCATGCAATACCTTTTTTGGAGCTTAACTTTAACCACCAACACAACAGCAACATTCATCATTCCTATGTAAAGCAATAACTATTTTCAAACTGTGGACAGAACCATTGATTACAGAGCTCAGCTTTCTGAAGTTCCAATTTATTCTAATAAAAGAAACCCTGAAAAAGTGAATAAAATTCTATTTTTGCTCGGGGGAATTTCTGAAACATCTCTCTTCAATAAAAGAAGCTAAGGAAGACATCCATGAGAACGGAAGTTTGGCAAAATTGCTTCGCTACAACTAACAAAAACAGGATGTCTGCAAGCTCAACTGTAATTGTTTACAGTGAAGCCTAGAAAATACCCATTATTGCCATCTTGTTTGCGTTAATAAAGCAACTGAAGAACCCCTCACAGTTCTTCTGTTAGGCTATTTGAATAGCATATTCATTCTTCAATAGGAGGTAAGAAATTTTTATGGTGAAAACAACCCTGCCATCTCCGAGATGTGCATTGCACATAAAAAAAAAAAAGAAATTTCTTCCTCTGATTGAACAAATGCAGACATCGTCTAATGAGCCACGTAAAAGACATTCGTCGCCATTTTATCCCCCCCCCTCTCCATCTAATATTCAGGAAGAGAGAGCTGCATTTGTTGGATTATGTCTGGTTCGCGTGATGTCTTCCTATACGCAAGTCTCAGAAACCTCAGTGGCGTGGTCAGGCCTGTAAGATTGAGGATAATGTCTTTTTTACAGCTAGATGTCTTTGATTGCTGGACGTTGCGGTGATTGCAGGGTTTCGAGATTATTTAAGTGCTGCTTCTCGTCTGGAATCATTGGACGAATCATTTTTTAGAATTATTTAAAGGAAACTATTAAATATTACCTAAGTCGTGCAGAAGGGGAGGGCTTACTAAAGAAATTTTTGTCACGTACAAGGAATAGAAAACGAAATTTAGATATTTTGAAATGTTTGCATAGTTTTAATGGAGATGTTAGTACGTTTGGTGAAGCAGGACAATTAACTAAGTAGCATGAAACAATTCATGCCATTAAATTGTTGCACTTAAAGAAGATTTCAGAACTTCAAAAATTAAATATTTTCAATACGAATGTTTAATATTTTTATGCTCTTTTAAAACAGGTTTATAAAAACGATTATTCTGAAAATGAGATTTGCATTAACATCGATTGAAAATTAAAATTCCTCCTCTTAAGAAAAAACAGTCAAAGAAATTGCTGTAAACTGAGGTTTGCAAAGCGTTAATGAATAAAAAAAGTTCTTAAAGTTGTCGAGTCACGTTTTACAAATATTTTAATGTTTGAGCTCTAGCGATATTAGGAACCGTAAAGCAGGGTGCATCGGAACGAAACTTCACGGTGATACGAGGAAATTTCCCATCAATATACGCTAGAATATTTTTTTTTCTTTAAAAAAAGGTAATATTAGGAGTTCAGAAGTGAAGTTTTGTCGCGTGAAGATTACTGTGCAGAGTGGGAATGGAGAGTGGGGATATATCCATTTGGGTATTTATTTATCCAAAAATTTTTACATCCGAAAAAGAAATTTCTTTTGCGAATCTCCGAAGATCGCTAGAAAACGAATATAGCCCTGAAACGGTGTAGTTGAACCATCGTTTAGACTTTGCACGAACTTCCCGAACTGCTTTAGTATTTCTCGAACTGCATCGAGAAAACTGAAGAATTTCATGTGACATCATGGGTTTAAGATTTACTGGGCGTTTCGGGACATTGTTGTCGCCATGGTTAGACTTGTGAGAACGACAAGAAAAAGATAAGAAAAGAAACTGCTCATTAGGTCATCGTCTGAAGATTTCAACTCCAATTATTCTTTTCAAAGCAGAGACAATGAATTCATATTTTCTACAACTTCCGAAGAGTACCCAGATTTTGGAATTCCAAAAAATCCTCTAATTTCCGGACACATTTGCTCTCGAAGATTTCCTTGTCGTCAAAGTTATGTAAAAAAAGGCATCCTGGTAGTGTGAACAAAAGGTCAGTTCCTAGAGGACAACGGATATGTAGGAAAGTTTTGCTGAAGGGTATCAACTAACCTGTATATTTCAAGATAAGGAGAAGGAGGCCCAGCGTGCCTTCCAGGACGATGTCATAAAAATACTTCAGCCAAATGATTACACCCAAATATCTGTTCATTTCAAGGGCAAGATAAATTTTGTGAACGGCATGAGTCAATTGAATTTCTGTCAATTGAATTACTTATTTTAAATATATTTTCTAACGATAAATTTTAATATTTTTTGAGTTCAAAGTTGCTTTCTAATTTTTAAAATGTTATGCGTTTACTTGAATCGAAAAAAAAAAAAAGTTTTGCTTGATAGTAACTACGCGTTCCTATTCGTCCTTCGTCATTGTTACCTACTTTTATTAACCCTATTAAATGCCGAATTGAAACAAATAAAGATTTTAGCATGTGTTTCGATTCACCCCTTTCTGAGAGGTGGATCGGAAACACACACACACACACACAAAAGTAAATATAATGGATCGCGTGATCAATCTTATGAGAATAAATATTACTCCTCTCCCACAAAGGGTGATTTTTTGCCAAGAAGCTCAAACATTCACTTATTCGTTAATTTATGTATTAAATGATAATATACAGCTAGGGAATAGTTTAAAACAATTGTTGCTGTTATTAACATGTATATCGAATTTGTGTGCTTGGCTCAAAATCCGCTTGTAAATCCTCGTCAGAAGGACAACACAAGGGGGAGCGCGATCCATGGGGGTCTTAACCCGTATTTACACTAAGTTTCGGAGAAAACCACGGAAAATTCCGAACGGTTAGGTCGATGGACACGCAATGGGACCCGAGCCCGGGACCTTCACACTTCGCCCGTCTACCATTTCCTGGGACATACCCACTGTGCCATGGTAAGGCGGTTTAAAACAATAAGAGGGGTATTTATAAGCGTCTAAAACTTGTGAATGTGTGTTTCGAAAAGTCGTATACACAACTTATCTCAAAACGTGAAATGTAGACTTACGCAAAGATTCTTAGAACGCAGGGACGTAGCCAGAAATTTTTCATGGGGGGGTTACGACTACTGCAACTCATATATATGTATACATATGTGTGATAATGTAGTGAAGAATATACATTTTGTATGGCAAAAAATTTCTCATGGGGGGTTATGACCCCCCTAACCCCCCCCCGTGGCTACGCCCCTGTTAGAACGCATCCCTCGCGTAAGTCAAGATTCCACTGTACAGTTTAAAATGTTCTGATTTTGCTGATAATTGCAGGAACAAAACAAGACCGAAGATTCTAGTCAAAAAACCAGATTTCAAAATAATCGTTAGTTTCTTTTCTTTACGTTCAAAGCTCAAAAATGTTCCGATTCACCTCGTTCTATCGTATTTTACAGTTCACAATTATCAGCTAATAATGTTTAAATCACAAAACTTAGTCGCATAATTTAAACTTTTACTTGCATAATTACTTGTAAAATTATAGTTTTTTTAAGCTTCCGTTTAAGCGTATTCTTTTAATCTTATTTAAAGTATAAGCGATTTCTCAAGCTCAACGCTCAGCCCCAGCGGACCATTCATAAAACCTGTACTATGAAGCAGCATTGGTCAAAGAAAACATATCTTCTCCGCTGCTTTGCGACGTGAAATAACAAGTTTAAACTTAAAAATTAATGGAGGGCAGGGGGAAGAAAAAATATGAAACGTCTCAGATAAAGTTCTTCGCCACAATTATAACTCCCACCCCACTTGAAATTTTTCTGAATCTGCCACTGAACCAAATCGCGCAATGACCCCCTAGACGAGGAGAAGCAATATCAGAACTCCATTGCTACTTTCGTTTCTGCAACTATCCATTTGGATGTAGCCAGGCTCGCCTTACAATCCATGGGCGTTGGCGTCACCCCTGGAAAACCTACGTTTCCAGCGCCCCAGCCCGATTTATTATGAAAATCCCACCTCAGATTTTTACGGTCGGCAGGTGCTCGGTGTGATGCCACTCAAAAATTAATGAGTGTTGCAGCAAATGTTTACCTCTGGCGAAATCGCTCGTGTGTGATTCTATGGATTCGAATTGCGCCAGCCTAGAATTGCCGCTTGATACACCGGTTTTTTGGGGGTCTTTTTTTATGGATGTGTGTGAAAGTTAGAGGTACGTGGGAGGCAACGAGAATTCTTTCAATTTGTTTTATGATTGAGATGATATGGTTGTGTCTTAGTTTGAGTTAATGGATTACATGGCATACATCATAAAAGCTTAATATCTTTATCGACGCGCCGATTTCTTTCTCTTATTTCTGATGTAAAGGTTCTAATAATAATTAAGAGAAGACTGCGAATATACGCGACGATTGGCATATCACACAGTCTTTTTTTTTTTCCTCTTCTGATAAAAATTCATCAAAATAGTCATCATTCATTTATTTCAAATTGTAATAAATAAGAAACAAAGAACAACGCATAGGAACACCAATAAAATTTAAAGTAAGTACCAATAATAATTAAGAGAAAACTGGCTCAATATACGCGACGATTGGCATATCACAGTCTTTTTTTCCCTCTTATGAGAAAAATTCATCAAAATATTCATCATTCATTTATTTCAAATTGTAATAAATAAGCAACAAAGAACAACGCATAAGAACACCAATAAAATTTAAAGAAAGTAATGAAAAATTAAAATAGCAATTTTTGTATTGGTGCTCCTACACGTTGGCTTTTGATGCTAGCATATTTATTACCTTCTGCACAAAGCTAGGTTTTCGTGCTTATTATTTGTGTTTCAATCCTTCAACTGTCAAGCATTAGAGCGATTTACACTTTCAAAATTTTAAACAGTTAATTTCACTGCCTAAAATTTTTAACTTCACTTAAGTTACTAAATTTATACAAGTTTAAAAAAAAATTATCTATTCAGGTATTGAATTTTATACCTGAAATCTTAATTTAGAAGAACGGTTTATAAGAGGAAGTATGTCTTCATGTCTGGTTTCGTCACATACAAATTGTATTGCAATGAATATGTATTGCGAAGTGTATTGCAATGAATAATAAAGACATGCATATACCTGGTCTCTACAGTTAAACTTAACAATAAACTGAAAAAGTAATATAAAGAAATAAATTAGAAAAAAAGGCAAATCAGTCAACTGCATTGGTTATAAAACACTTGCTTCACATATACATTGCCGCATTGGTCTGTTAGCTTCCATAGACAGAGGCATTGAAACGTCAATGCACGAGAAGCAACGTGCGGCCCACGCGTCTTTGAAACGATGGGGAGAAACAGGTTAAAGCCAATAAAATAATGTCTTTAAAATATTTCTATCAATCATTGCTCTTTACGCATAAGCTATGGGATTTGCTCGGTTGACCTCTATAAAAAAACAGCTAATTCTATATCTACGATTTTGGAGATCTCTGTTATGAATTTCAATAATATAAACTTATTATTTTGTTATAACATTGAATATCTTCTGCAAAATGGACCATGCGAATAACTGTCCATTAATCTAAATATATTGAAATCCTTTTAAAGAATCACAAATAAATACTACATACCTTTTTTTCAATAGAGAACATTCATATCAATAGCACGTATAAGCTTTGTGAAAATTCATACATAATTTTGAAATTAAGAGTACTAACAAACAAATTCATAAATACTATAAACGTTTTTAAAAATTTTGTTGTTGAATAATACGAAAGGAAAAGAAAAAAAACAGAAAATAATTTTAGAGTTAAGATTTTACAAAAATAAATTTCATTTGAAATCTCAATGGAACCGATATTTTGAACCCCCACCTCCACCCTATCCCTGTGAAATCTTTTAACTTATATCCTTTTCAAAAATAGTAGAATCTGTATATTTCATTTTCATAATCATTTAATAACATACACTCACACACAATTTATCGAGAAAATACTAAGATGGATTAACTTATCCTAAGTTAATTTAAGTTAACTTGATAAAACGATTTTCTCATCAAACATTTTTAAAGGGGTTTTATTTGGAGATAAATATTTTCAATTTAATTTAATTTACCTGGATAAATTGCTATAAAAAATAAATTTCATATCTTTGTTATTTTTCGCCCGTAGCTAAATATGCTTAATACATTATAGAAGTTTACTATTTTCCAAGAAGTTTATGTTATTAAACTTACAAAATAGCTTTTTTATGTAGCCAGCACCATTTGTGCTCCAGACTTGTATTTCATTTCTATTTTTTATTATTTCGGGTCAAAACTTCAATTACACATTTTTACATGAGCTTTTTAATACTAATTTAAGTTTAAAGAAACGGTATATAATTTTACAAATGTCTTCCGCGCTTAAATATCTTGAAAAACTGGTTCATAGCAACTGCCGGGTGAGACAACGTGCGGGTGGTCTGCACTGCACAAGCCATGTTTCCTGGTTGTATTTAATGGATTTTAAATTAAAACCAGTTATGACGTAAAATTTTAGCAATACTGCGAAGCATTTTTATATTATTTGCATCCTATGCTAAGAGTAGAATGGAATATTCTCATTATAGATTTTAAAATCTAAAAAAGTTATTAAAATTAATAATTTTTTATTAATAATATATGTTCTACAATCTTGCTATTTTTTTTTTCAGCAAAAAATTTTTGAATTGACTTTTTTTTATATTTAAGGTATTAATTCAATACAAAAATCGTAGGCGCTTTTCTGACTAGCTAATTAAAGAGTGTGATCATATATCTCATTGCATGTTTACCTTTTCTTTGTGCGTGCGTGCACACACTTATTTGAAATCTACCTAAGCAAATACTTCAGTGCAAACAGTATAATGGGACGGTACTGGCCATGCTGGCAAAATGCCGTGTACTGGAATCAAGGTACACTGCCGGCAACTACAAGGTACTGTCAGATCCCGATCAACACAACTAGGGGCCCAGGGCAGAAGAAAAAAATTAGGCCCCTTGCAATAACCTCCCCTTAAAATCTTATAAATAAAAATGAAATTCTGTTTGTTTGTTTGTTTGTGGATTTGAGTTGTATACAAATCCACAAAAATGGACCTATCAGCCTGAAATTTTGCACAGATATGTAAAATAATATAGAATAAATCATAGTCCACTTTAAAACTTTGAAAGTCCACCCGTTCCCGGAATTTAAGAGATTTTTTATGTTCTCCACGCAAAAAGCTTTCCGTAATTGTAACCCCTGTAGTGAAAAAAGTGTGAAATAAGGATCGTGGTTGCCATGTGTGGCGATTTTGCCGAATAAGATGTTTTAAATTCTCAAAGTAAAAATAAAAGAATAATAATGATTTTTTTTTGTTAGTTTATATTCGTAAGGTTATATTTTTTTAAATTATAATATCGTGTGCATGGGAAATCGGAGCAGGAATGAAATGTTTTATACGCAAAGCAATAAGAATTGAAGATTTCCGAGGCTAATATATTAAAATTTTTTAGTTTGGCGAAAAAATAAAATGGCTCAAATGCCGAGAAAGTGAGTTCTAGCGGTTTGCACAGTTTCCGGCTTGGCGCAATTTACTGAGAGCTTAAGGAAACGGATTTTTGAAAACAAGTGCAAAGGTTTTATTAGAATACAGCGTAAAATTTTACTGATCCGTGCGAAAATAATGCAGTTATTAAAGGATTTCAAGTGATCTATCTTCAGCATTCTCGCGATTTCGAGGAGGATTCTAACGCTTGGCGCTATTTATCGTAATTTAATCGTCTGCTATTTGGGTTATGAATACACCTGCGTATAAGTTTTTGAAATTTTCATTCAGTTGGAATTGTGCATTTTTCTGAGCAGCTTTTCTGCATCTAATGTATTACATCCAGAAAAAAGGATGTTAGAAATATCAATTTTAATTTTGTTTAATCACACTCATGAATAATGATACACTTTCCAACTTAATGAAAGAAGGAACGAAAATAGGGAAGACCCATGGATTATAACTCTTTTTATATATAGCACTTTAGTGCGTATTTAAAATCTGTAAGTGTGGCAGATTTTCTATGATTCTAGCGCTTGGCGCAATTTAATGAGAGGGTATTTTTAAAAACAAGCGTAGGTAATCTTATAAATAAAAATGAAATTCTGTTTGTCGATTTGTTGATTTGGGTAGTATACAATTCCACAAAAATGGACCTGTCAGCGTGAAATTTTACACAGATATGTAAAATAATATAGAATAAATGATAGTCCACTTTAAAACTTTGAAACTCCACTTAAAAACGTTTTCCTCCTGAATGGTTCTCTTAATTTCCGTTCCCGGAATTTAAGAGATTTTTTATGTTCTCCACGCAGAAAGCTTTACGTAATATTAACCCCTGTAGTGAAAAAAGTGTGTGAAATAAGCATCTTGGTTGCCATGTGTGGCGATTTTGCCGAATAAAATGTTTTAAATTCTTAAAGTAAAAATAAAAGAATAATAATGATTTTTTTAGTTTATTTTTTTAGGTTATTTTTTTAATTATAATATCGTGTGCGCATAAGAAATGAGAGCAGGAATGAAATGTTTTATACGCAAAACAATGAGGATCGAAGATATCCGAGACTAATATGTAATTTTTTTTAGTTTGGCGAAAAAAAAATGGCTGATAGGCCGATTTTTAGAGAGTGAGTTCTAGCGGTTTGCACAGTTTTAGGCTTTTTGGCGCAATTTACTGAGAGCTTAAGGGAATAGCATTTTTGAAAACAAATGTATAGGTTTTCTTAGACTACAGCATTAAATTTTAACTATCCGTGCAGAAATAATGCAGTTATTAGGGCATTTCAAGCGATGTAGCTTCAGAATTCTTGCCAATTGAGTACATTGATTTAACTTGGGGGAAATCCGCCAAATTTCAGAAAATTGAAATCTTCGCATTTAGTACCTCGAGGTAACGATGAATAAAACATGTTATAGTTGATAATTTAAAAAATGCGGCTGTATTAAGGGATTCCACTTTTCAAATAAATGCCTGGCGGTCGAACCATTTCCCATTTTGATTGCTGCTAAGTCAATGCTTCGAATGATTCCCTGAAAAAACTCTTGCAAAATGGCGTATGCTGGCACTTTGGCGAGGCTTAGATTTGAAACTGGATTTTACTTGAGACTGGTATATACGTATAATAAGACTGGTTACAGATAAAAATGAATGTTGGTATGTGTGTAGGAGGTTGAAAAACTCCAGCACCGTTTCACCGATCACCATGAAATTTAGTTCACCTAAGTCTTTTATCATGGAGAAGGTTTTTATGCTATCCGTTTTCCTCTAACTTTTCACTAGGTGGCGCAGCAGAACGTCGAATTCTATTCCGTTTAGCCGTTTGCTATGCGAATATCGTCCAACCAATTTCGATGAAATTTGGTACACGCGAATATTAGAACACGGAGAATATTTTTCACTATCCATTTGCTGTAACTTACCGCTAAATAGCGCTGCAACGCATCAACTTCTATACCGTTCGAACGATCGGCATAAAATTTTTTATACTTACACATTTGAGAACGAAGTATATATTCTAACTGCGTTACTTTTGATGTTACTCACCACTAGATGGCACTGCAATGCATTATTATTTTAACTCGCCACTAGATGACGCTGCAGCAGGCCAAATTTTTGACCTTTCAAACTGTGGCTATGAAAATCAGTATACATAGCTATTTGAACAATGAGAATATTTTGGCGTTATCCATTTTGCTATAACTCGCCACATGACGGCGCTGTAGCAAATCATTACTTTAATTAACCACTAGATGGCCCTGCAGTGTATCACTTCTTGACTGTGCGAATGATCGCTATGAAAATAGGTATACATAGATATTTGAACACGGGGAAGAGTTTGGCACGATCCGTTTTCCTATAACTTGACACTAGATGTCGCGTCAACACATGAACTTCAAGACTATTCAGCCGATCGTCATGAAAATTCGTATACATCGATATCTGAATGCGAAGAATATTTTTGCCGTATCCGTTTTGCTAAAACTCGCCACTATATTGTGCTACACCGCATCGCCTTCTGCACCGTAAAAACGATTGCCTTGAAATTCAGTATGCATGATTATTGAACACAATATAACGCGATATCCATTTTGCTATATCTCTTTATTACAATAAATAGTAATCACAACAAATATTAATATCAAAAAGTCCATTCATTCCCGTGCGAAGAACGGGTACTTCAGCTAGTATATATATATTATGATTGATTTGTACTGAAAGCTTTAAATATCTTACCCCTTCCCAAAACAAACTTTATTTTAAGTAATCTGAAATAAACGAATATAGTTTACATGATGTCAAAGAAACAGATAGTTAAACGTTACATCGAAATGCTATATCACAGTTGCTAACATGTACGGAATCCAACTGCTTTTTGTAAACAGTCATATTTGTAAATCTTTCTTAAAATAACAAATAATTAAAAAATTTTGCTATTTTTAACATTAAAAATAATCTTTACAAAATGTGGTTAGTTATTTTCCTACATATTGGTATGCTATATCGACTATAGAGCATTTCGAAGAATTAAAAATAAGTTTAATTTATACACAAATGTAAATTTGAATTATTTTCATTGTTCATACTTTATAATTAAAAAATCATTTAACTTTTGAAATTTTTTTATCCTTTGTAATTTTATTGTAAAATTATAAAAGTGTAAGATTTTTTGGGCCCTAAAATCTGTGGGCCCTGGGCAGTTGCCCCGTTTGCCCTGCCGGTAATATGGCACTGGGTAGTGTGTTTGATCCTGGTTGTATTAAATAGTAGACGGCCGAAGTGTGAAGGTCCCGGGTTCGGGTCCCATCGCGCGGCCGTCGATCTAACGGTCAGAAGTTTTGGTAGGTTTTCTCCAGATGTAACGTGAATACGCGTTAGAACCCCTTAGAAAGTCCTCCTACCACGGCATCCGTCATCTTAGGCAGATACCCCTCGCGCAGGTTTGCCTTAATCACACAATCATAACCTGGTTGTATTAAAAATACGTTTGCGCCAGTTACGGTGCTGCACTCATGCGTCTTTAACATGCCCAACTAAGTCAACAGCGTAGCATTGCTTAAAACGTATTGGATCAGCATTATTTTGCAGTAATGGGCCAGTAACAGTTTAGTTCAGTATTAGAATACAAATTCATTTCATTAATTAAATAATATTGTTTTAGATTAACACAGTGTAGAAATAATCGCAAGGGAACAAGTAGCTCAAAAATCTATATGTACCACAAAATATGTATATAAATTTTGTTATTAAAACTTCCACATTTTTTTTTTATTTATTTATTTATTTACACAGTTTCTGAAATTTCTCGTAAATTAAACTGATTTTTTATTTATTTATTTACTTTTTTTGAGGGGAGGTGTGCTAAGCTCTTTTTAAAATATAGCCCAGCTTAAGTGCAGAGGTATAAAAGCGCAGATGGTCACAAAAAATCACGTGACGTCAAAGGGTCACAAACGGTCACTGGGGTGTAATATATCGAACATCGAAAAAATATCATATGCTTCTTAATAACTTAAAAAAAAAGTGTGTTAGAAATTTTCTTTTTTAAATGAAGGAGAAAAAATACTCATTAAAACATAATTTTTATAAGAAAAATAATTCCGAAACTTTGATATAAATTTTTTATTGCGTGCATATTTTCCTCAATTTATAAAGTATACCACTGAAATTTCAATTAAGACTAATTTTAGCATTCAATTCACTTTTTAAAACTCATCGGTGTAAGACGTATAGTATGGGGGTTTAGTCGCTAACCCTTTGACTTACAGTTCCGGATTTGGGGTTATGCATCGATTTTCCATATTGTTGAAGTCTAGAAGTAGTTCCGGACATTAACGACTGTGCAAGATTATTGAAACTCAGTTGTCAAAGCATGTGTACACTGTAGATGATCTCCAGTTTTCTTATCCCCCCCCTTGAAATACTGCCTAACCTTTATTTTCGATTGGAAATCACTCAGAAAACAATTTGAATAAGATGGCATGCATTAAAAAAAAAGAGGAGATAATAAAACAGTACACAGAATTATTCCCTTCTTTATGGAGTAAAAAAGTATCTTATGAGACTCAAGCGACCGAAAAACAAGTTTCAGTTCAATTGCCGCCAATTAATGCCACATATAAAAGTATACGTACAGCTTTTACTCCCCAAAACTGCACACAAGAAGAATTTTCCTGCATTTAATCCATCATATTAAGGAGCATTCGCCACTCTCATCAATATCCATCTATCAACCTTACAATCGCAGCTAAACTTTTCGCCGCAAGGTCAAAAAATTGGTCGATTCACATAACTTTTTCACCCAAAATGAATAAGAGTTCTGTGTGTGTGTTTCTGTGGAGATGGAAAAAAAAGGCGGTAAAAAATACGTCGATATGAAAATTTCGTGCCGAACTTTCATTAAAGAAATGTAAGATAAAATGCTTTTGAATTATTCAATGAATATACGAAACTATAAAGTTAAATACGGACTTTTTTTTTTTTTTCCTTTCTGAGCGGTACTGGTAGACATGACTCGTGTTATTTCTTTCTCATTGCTCTTGTGCCGCCCCCTCCTTGCTCCAAGCGGATTTTAAATGCTGAAAGATCAGCCTCCAAATGTGCATTTCCCCTTATCAGACAAAAGATTATGTTTAATGGTGAGGTGGCACGAAATTTCATGAAGTGGGTTAGTGGCGCAAAATTTTAATGAAAATTGAAAAAATGTAATAGTAATATGGATGATCTCGTCAGCCATTATTAAAAGACACCTATAATTTATTGTTTTCCGATGTAAAAGATCGTGTCTAATAATCAAGATGTTCTGAATGAGCACGCAAACCATGAGTCAGTGATAATAGTACTAAAATAATGCTATGGTTATTTTTTTTAAATGACTAAAAAAATACTGAAGTGTCTAGTACGAATTTTTTATCCAATTGCAGGTATCTTAATGTGCAGTTTGCGAATATCTGCTAAGACCCTTTTAATTTGTAATTCATAATTTACGTAGATGGGCCTATTTTCCTTTAACTTTCGCTTTCACTTGGTATTAATTCTAAAATGAATATGGCTCGAAGCTGTTTGACGTGATCAGAGAGTAGTTTTTTTTTAAAAAATTCTTGGTAATAAAGGCAAAGTGTTTACTTTGGGAATGAAATCCCTCGGCTGACCGCACGGCGCTACTTGCTCTTGCAGACGGCAATGGCTCTCGTAGCTCAGACGCAGACGGCTCCAAGACGTGTGTGAGAGCAGACGTGCTCTCTGTCTCCCGATAATGTTTTTAAAAGTACTGTATTTAGTCATATTATTTTTTAAAATAAAATATTAACCAAGACCGTAACTAGCTCCTTGCTGGCATCCCCACATTATTGCAAATTGTTCAGCATACTTTACTAATTTATAATTTTTTATTTGTATTACGAAAATCTCTTGTACTTTCTCTCCGCATCTCACTCGGATGTCACCCTAATCTTCGGACCTCTGTGAACTGGACCGGCTAACCTTGATGGTTGTAGTTACGGACTTGAATTGTACCTCCTGTGAATACATACTGAATCATTCAATGGATCAATTTGGTATTTTCCACCAAAATTTCCACCTTTCACGTTATTATTGAATTTCTGGTCAACATTTAGCATACAAGTTTCACGAATAACCTTAATTCGCTCGGGAAAAATACAAATACTCGGTAAAAGTACAATACTCGATCGGTACAAGTAAGCTCGGTAAACAAAACCTTCGTTCCACAACTTTATAAATAAAAAAAAAATTCGAAAAACGACTGATTAGTGCCATGCATTTATTTGCAATCGATATCTTGAAAGGCTCCCCAATTCGGCATAAATGTATGGAACAATTCTGTTTTTCTAAGCTTTTAAGCATGTAAAATCGGAAGGTCCTTTCAGAATACTTCAGAGAATTGGTTATGAGACATCTGCCTATGTTTTTACTCATCAGTTTCTCTCTCTTCTGTTTCCAGTTCTCTTTTTGTGTATTCTATCGTCATGACGGACATTCGGAGCAGTGTCTTGGACACGTCCCTTCCCATCACAGAGAGCGGAGTGGTCATCAGCGACTTCGACTCCCATTACGGGTCAGCCAAGCGGAGGACGAAGGACAGCGGCAGGTCCAAGATGGTGCCATGCAGAGTGCGTATGCTCGACGGGACAGACTTCGAATGTGACATGGACGTAAGTGTGCTTAGTCTTTCATCCCTCTTCCTGTAAAGGAAAAGCCCTCGCCACCACCCAGTTTCGTAATGTAAGGCAGTTCAAAGAGACACCGTTAACCCTTTAACGCGCAGTGTTCCCGCTCTGGGAACACCAAACTCTCACGTTTTGACTGTTGCCAGTCACGAAGAATAGATTTGATTTCTATAAAAATAGTTGCGGGTGACAGAGCTCCACGAGAATCCTTTACTTTTTAGCACGTCATTTCCCGTAAAAAAATGGTCACGATTCTTTTTAACAGCACTGTGGCATCTGCTGAAAAATGGAAGAATGCGAGAACAGCTGGATAGATTGCCCAATACTGAAAAAAGGGCTGTGCCCGCGTACAGCCAGCTGTCGTCAAAAAAGGGTCTCTAGATCTGTGGCACGTGATGAACGTTTCGATCACCCGCCTTCTTGCTGGTAGTTAAGTCGAGCGATGGCAACGGCTGCCCTTTTTTCAGCATTGGGAAAGGGTTGCGTCTCAAAGGGTTAAGTGTCTCCAAGGCAGACTCAGTCTTTACTAGGCATGAGACAGTGCGAAACCACGACGATGGGGAATCTGAAATTATCTTTTGTTGGTGGACGCTCCAAATCCCCAAAAAGTCGTAAAATTAGGTTGAACAGTTCCATGTGCCCCTTTCTGCGCTGCGTCTTCTGCGGAATCTGTGTACAGACATTTTAAGCTGATACGCAGTGTTATCTTCGTCGTCAAGGCGTTTTCAGTACTAACTAATGGAAAGCTACATTCGCCAGAATTTCTGGCAGTGGAATAATTCATTTTGTCTGAAACAGCAAATTGGCGGATTACGTACAATTCTCTTTCGTCAACAGGTACCACAGTTCCGCGATAGTCTCTCTCAAGTCAGGTTAGTGTTCAAAAACTATTGAATAAATGTTAAATTGTTTGTACACATCGCGTGAGGAATTTACATTGTTAAATTTGCTGTTTTCTATGCAAAACGCAACCAGATGGACATTTTTTTAGCCAACTTCTTAAAAATTCGTGTACATTTCGTATGGCAAAGTTGTTGGCAGTCTGCTAACTTATTTCAGCTGCCGAATGCTATGTAAATAGGAGGACTTTAGTCATAACCACTTCGTACAGCTCCGAAAAAAAAAGGGCATACCAATCTTTACAGATGACGTACACTTTAGTTTGCTAAGCATAAAACTTGCATATGGGGCCATTTTCATATATTTAAATATGCACCATTTTTTTTTTCAATGGCAACATCACGATTTCACTTCATGTTTCAAAAATTTAGCTCATTTTAATCCCGGATACCAATTTTTGATACATTTGAACTAAAATAAATTACGAGCTGATAAATTTTCTCTCTGTTACTAGACAGTCCATTTTAGCTTAAGGTTTATTTCTTTCTTAGAATAACAGTGCTACCATTTATCTTTCTAATCATGTATGTATTGAAATACATTTTTTTTTCTTTCCTTCTCTATAGAGGAGAGCGAAAGGTTCCGAATTAGCTTATGCAATAGCAGATCATCTCAATCTTTTAGAAAAAGACTACTTTGGTCTCACATTTCTAGATCAAGACGGAAACAGGGTGAGTATATCGATATATCGAAGTTTAAATGTATTGTTGCAAATGGCGATTTTATTTTCGACAGCATTCTTAAAATATAGTCTAAAAAAGTTTTTTCTTCACATGCTCAGAGCAGATTTTCAATATGCACTTGGGAGAATGTAGTCATAAGATGAAGGTAAATTATGCAAAAAGCTTATTTTTCATTTTATTTCTTTAGAAATTAATCAGACTACAATCAGATGGGGTAATTATGACTAGAAAGTAATTATAACTAGCAGGATTTTTATTAAAATCTATAAGTGATGCAAAATAAGTTTCGAAAAAAAAATTAGGTATAAAGCTTATAGCGTATTTTTCATTATAGGTATATTTTATCATTATTATTAAGTATTTTTAAGTTAGCAACAATTGAAAAACAAATACCATGTCAAAGATTTAAATTAACAGATTTGACTGTTCAGTTTTCGAAGTTATTTGGCGCAAAAAGAAAAAAAAATAGGCAAGCTAATTTATATAAAAAAGTATGTTGGTGATCTATTTTGGAGCTATTGTCTTGCTTTTACTTTTTCTAACGTAGTTAAATGTTTTTAATTCCATAGACATAATTACCCCCACTGCCCCCCTTTTTTAAGTTCAGGTAGTTTCTTTTGTTGGGACTATTGTGGGATTCATTAACGTAGGATTACTTATTGTTGCTTATATCTTTTTTTTTATGAGTGACATTTCTGCCTATTGATTAGCTTAAAAGGGGAGTGATTATTATCATGCGTAGAGATATAAAGTCATTCTGACCTGTAAAAGCACATGCTTGTCTGTATCACTTGAAAAATATTAAGAAAAAAAAATAATTTAAACTAATTTATTTGTTACATTCAACTTGAATATAAATTATAAAATCTAACATTTGCTATCAATTATTTTTAAAAGTTTCAAATGCTTAAAACTTACTGTCATGGCCAATGAACAGAGCCAAAAGTACATTCCAAGACGTTAAAAGTATACCAGATAAGAATTTGCAATAAAAATAAACGAGACACATAAATACAAAAAATTATTTAGACCATGAAAAAAAAAAAAAGTTTTACTCATTACATCACTACCCATTTCTAGAGAACAGCCATCATATGAAAATGTAATTTCTATTGGTTTACCGAAATTCTTGATATACATGTGTCACTCAGAAAATATTGGAGCTATCTGCAATGCAAGTTTAAATTGCTTTGTTGTAAAATATTTATTCAATGAAAAAAAAAAAAGTAGTCCTGACGGACGACATACCAGGAACAGTTTCGACTTTTAAACTGCCTTAAATATTTATTTTTAGTTCTTTATTTTTATTTTATCTTAAAAGGTCAACATTGTTTAATACAATTTTTTTCAAAAATTCTTACGATTAATATTTTTTCTTTACAACATATTTTGGCAGCAAGAGGCCATTTTGTTTAATAAATAGAAATTATAACGTTATTGTTGAATTTTTTTCAGTTATTTACGAAGCAGGGTAACTTTAATCCTAACAAAAACAAAATAATAGTTTCAATTGCTCCAACAAATGTTATAGGAGTAAGTATCAAACGAAATCGAGTCATAATTAACCAAATTTATTTTCAATTTTCTGATTTTGTTAGGGGGAATTATATTCACCCCATTAAATTTCAGGCAAATAATCTTACGGAAATACAATTTTTACTATGAGTTCTTAAAAGGTCAAAGTTGCCCTCTCCTCTAATTAATTAAAACTATATGTTTCCTATAATTAAAAAGAGTTAAAAAATTCACAAAGTTTACATTTGAAAAAAGTGATCATAACTACCCCCACCTGATTTTAGTAACAAAAAACACTCAAAAAGGAACTGGTATCAAAAGATGAGATAAATAAAACTTTGTATAACATGCGTAAAATGGTACTTATCGATAAGTACCTTTTTATGGGTGTTATTAAAGTTTCATTTATCTGACCTAATATGTAGCAGTTGTGAGACAATATTGGCATACTATTGTTTCCGACTCGTTTAACTCATTTAGGTTTAAAACATATTTAATTTATGTGCATTATTGAATAAATATTTTTAAAATATCATTACTTTGATGTTATATGCCAGTTATTGACAATAATTAGCATATATTTCTTTAATATATACCAAATGTACAATCTTTTTCAAACTAGTTGAATAATGTAAGACTGTGCATAACTAAGGTATAAATATCTTTTAGAATTAAATATTTATAATATATTTTGCACACCCACGTAAATATTTTATCATCTCACTATAAAAAATTCCAATATATCCGTATATCCAAGATATCTGTAAAGCAACTTGCATTCAGTAGTGACATAATGTTTTACACCAATTCAATTTTTATATGCTTTGCCACAATTATGTATCTTTTGTAGAATTATTTCTGTTTATTCTGTGTGAATATAGTATTAACCTTAAACAAGCGATTTGTGATTTGTTTGTTTTATAAGCATAATTATTATATTTTTTCTCATACATTTCACTGTGATATTTTGTTTCTAAATGATATTTATTTCATTTTGATTAAGTTTTAAAAATTTATTAGTTCTTTTGTTTTTGTTTTTAGAACTGGTTAAATTACGAAAAGAGAATAAGCAAGCAAATAAAAGGTAATTCCAGTATTTTTTCATTTTTATTCATAATATGTTGCAGATTTCAAATATGTATGTATATAAAACTTTAACAAAAACAAAATTCGTATTTTTCATCGTAATTTCATTATCAATCGTAAGCTCAAGTGCTAACAAAACTAAAATAGGAAATTTTTGCTGTAACTCGAATACTTTTTGGAGTGGGTCATTCATAAAAACTATTTTTTAACATGCTTCATCTACTTAAAATAATTAACTTATTTCGTATTCTATTTTTAACATAATACTAAAGTAATTGTATTCATTATTGCCACATAAATAGTTGAATTTGTCAAACGAAAATAGAGTTCTTAGATTCGGAAAATGAGTGTACATAAATAGCAAACAAATAGAACATTAACTTAAGCAACTTTGAAAATAAGATTTTTAAAGCTATTGCCTATTGGAGCTATTTATTTTACTATATTTCTTTTGCATTTGTGGCAATAAATCTTTTAAATTTCAAATTACCTTGATCTGCGTATACGCACTACATGTTTACCCTCTGGTACATGAAGTAACGTCTGGATTGTCGGACAGATCGGTGACGTTTTGAGAGCTTTAGCATCGTAAGTGTGAAATTTAGGTAAGTAGTATGCATCCTCAAATTTTATTACATGCTTCGAATACATAGAATTCTCAAATATTTTCTAATTCATTTTACTCAATTATTTTTCTCCTTTGTGTAAAAGGCTTTTTTTAGGGGGGGGGGGGGGGGGGAGGGGATCCAATTGCTTTTGCCCCAATGCGTTTCAAAAGTGAAAATGGCATCATCACAAGATTGTTGATATATTGTAAAAGCCATTTCGGGTTAAAAGAAAATAAATGTTATTTTTGTATATTTTCAATGGCAACAAGAACTTCACCATTTTTATCTCATTTGAAGCTCACTTCACTGATAGACGATTTATCTGGTACACTAGCAAGAAGAAAACAACACAGTTCGTCCAGCCCTCTTTTCCTTTCTATCGGATACAATTTATCAGGAAAGAAGAACTGGAGCGTTCTATAGCGAACCATTTTTCGCAACACTCGATACTATCGTATATTTTCCCAAAGCTCTCCAACTCTCTTTATCAGAGCCCTTTTATTTCAAATAATTCTTTCTCTTTGTTAAAGCGAGTGACAAATAACTTTTAACGATGGCCATTAGGTGAAAACTGCAGCTTGTAATGATTTTTTAATACTTATTTAACTCTGTAAATCTGATGGTTTTCTTGAATTTCTTTGTAGAAAATTCGTTGAAGTAATTTTTGTTGCCGCTAAATTATTTGTACTTTAGATAGAGTTATCTAATTGGTATTTTTTATCAAACTAAAGTGGTTATTGTTTTGGGGAAGATAACAAGATTTAATAGTGTGTCGATTTTCGGGTACAGCTTAAAAACATTACTTGGCCAATCTGCACCGCTAGTTAAAACAAGCTTTAAATGGTTAATTTAGTTTTTTAAAAAATTAGCAATTTATAGTAACGGTGCATTTAGAAAAAAGCATATAGCATGTGGTTTGGTACAGAAATAAACTCATTAAGCCAAGCCCTTCATAATTTTTAGAATGCCTCTTTACAGGCTGTACTATACAAAGTAATGAATGAAAAACCTGTACCAGGGATGAAGTTTCGGGGAAAAAGTTTTTTTAATTGAATATTTAGTAGGGTATGTCATTCTTCTAAAATGTTTTCAGTGCAACTCCGTGTTGAATAATTTTTTCAGAATGTTTCGTAAAGGACACTGTTGTTCCATTTATTACGGTGTATAGTGCAGCTTATGAAAAATCACCCTGAACATTTTTGTGTCCCTGGCACAGTACAGTTAATTTATTTTTCTTTGTATATGAAGTCAGCGAGGGAAATTTCGTTTATTCGAACAACAACCTTAAAAGGCTACCTAAATGTTACATAATACGATAAGACTATGTTTTTAAAAAAATCACTGTCGTGATTTTTCAGTGTCTAGTTTGAGAAAAAAGAGGGAAATACTGTTTGACTACGGATTACGTACAAACGTAAACATCCGGTTTAGAGAAGGAAACGGGCAAGTCGATTAGTTGATGGAGAGTTTTGAAGAAGTAAAGCTGCATTCATACTGACCTTTCCGTACCCCTCAGACTCCGCGCTGATATCCTCAATAATAACAATAATAATAAAAGTCCCGCGTGCTAGCTTTCCCCCCCCCCCTCCTCTACCAGTTCATTTGGATTCACCTTTATTGGCAGCTTGCCAATATTCTACGCGAACTGCAGTCAAAGTATAGTTCATTCATCATCTAACATTTAAACATTTTTTGAAAACAATTTAACGGACCATTGATTTTTGCAGATTCAATCTAGGGTAGACCGACCAGTGAGTTTAAATCACCAAAAGTAAAAGTTTACTGTAAAAATTAAATTTTGGAATTAAAGCCGATGGTTCTGCTACGTCTGCTTCAGAGCTGCGGCGGAACTAGATAGGGGAACCCTTCGGACACATATACAGGGTGTCCCAAAAATAGCGTCCAAACTTTGCACAGCCAGATTCCTCGTTGGAAGTACATAAAAATTGACCAAAGAACGCTCCCTGTACAATCCATAGTTTTCGAGAAAAATAGGAAAAACAAAATATGACGCCACATCCGGGGCGAGGAAAAACAACTAGAAACATTAAATTGAACACTGGATTACATATGGGGGAACTCGGTTTTATGGCCTCTATAATCATTAGATCTGGCACCTATGTTTGAAATCCGTTTGAAAGAATTGATCTATCGAGTCCTAATTACAACAAATACAGTCCCTCCCTTCCATGCTGATTTTTACAGAGTAATCAAAATCGGATTACTCTGTAAAAAGTTATGCGTGATCATATAAAAAAAAAAATATATACGCGTCGACTTGAGAACCTCCTCCGTTTTTCGTCGGTTAATTAATTAAGTTTTAGAAAAATTAATCAGTTTGACTTATTGACCAAAACTTTTAATAGAAACCAGATATCGATGGATAATGTGAACAATAGAAATACAATTGAAAAGCTCAGATCGCAGGAAGATAACTTACCCAATGCCTACGAACTGACTTTCCCGTTTCATCAATCGTTTGAAGGAAAAAGTAGATTTACAGGCATATGAAAGCTAGTTCACGCGAACTAAGAATGTTTTAAAATAAAACTCTTTTCGCACTTTTTTTGAACAGGCGACTCTAAATAATATACTTTTAAAATACTGAACATTTATTTTTTTCAATAGTAACTACTGCTTGATGATTAAAGCGTTTAATATATAGTTGTCACCTACAAATATTTCAAGTAGATAACTTACCGGATATCTGTAAAATGAATTTCCTACCTTAACGCTCTTCTATAGAGTAAGGTAGATTTTCAACCAAGTGGCAACTTGGTAAAATAATGCAAAATATAAAATTAAATAGTACGGACAGTTTCGTTTGGTACAAATGTCCGCCCTTCTTCAGCTTCCACCACGCAAGCAGAAAGTGAGAGAAGATTACCCGATCAAAGAAGGGAAGTCTTCAATGCTGCATCTTTTCAAGGATCGGAGCGAACAGGTTAAACCTATAACTGATACAGAACTTTGTAAATTGCACACATAAATATTAAGTTAAACAGTATGGACCATTTCGGGTGTGTGATTTACTTTGTGTAAATAACACACCCGTGGAAGGGGAAACTTTTTACAGTTGATGTATGGTGGACACTTTGTACCACCCGAAATGGCCCATACTGTTTAATTTAATATTTATGTGTGTTATTTGCAAAGTTCTTTATTGCTTTACTTATTTAACACTTGTTGTGTTAGTATTATTATTAAGTAAAAACTTTAATCTGAGTAGAGAATAACTTAAAAAAGTATTAAATACTTCCAGATTTTAAATGCTCATTAGAGTGTTATTCATAAGTAAGTCCTCTGTCTTTACTGCTTCATTATGATGGAAAGTTTATCTTAATCCATATGTTGACGCTAAGTCTCTTTGTTTCATTTTGTTGGGGAGTCTGTTATAATCTATGTGTTGGCCTTATCTTCCTTTCTTGCTTCATTTAGTTGGAAAATGTTGCTATTCTGTTGGGAGGCTTTGGATTCAATAAATAGGCCCTATTTGTCTTAAATTCTTACAATTTACTAAAAAGTGAGAGAAACCAAAAACGATAAATTTTCAGGGCTGGAATTAATAACACTCAAACCCTTCTCAAAATACAGTAAATAGATTAACGGACACTAATGCATTCTAAACTCTTTCAAATAACTGATTCTATTAAAATTTGTAATCGGAACGAGAGCGAGATTAGTGAAATTATTAACAGGTATGAAGTTTACAATACTTGCAGAACTTTCTTACTTGTAGGGTGATTTTTCAGTCTCATCGCTTCTGTGAAGGAAAAGATAGATTTACAGGGAAGTGAAATCTAAGAATATAGATCGGATTTTTTTTTCTCTAGTGGAGCTTTTTGAGGGTTTAGGCGATATTTGAGGCTAGAAGATATTTCTTCTGGTTGGGGGGGGGGGGGGCTTTGCTACCTTCGCAAGGAGCCTATAGCTCTCCGCTGTTTGAGAAGATTTAGATCGTAAAATAAGGCAAGAAGAATGAAAAAATTAAAAAATATATGAACTCTGAACAGAAAATACAGAGAAACTTCTATTAATGGATATTTTTGGAAAGTACTCTTCCGAGTAACGGATAATTTTAAAATTTGGCTTAGATCTGCAATTTTATTACTAAGAGCAATTATTTATTTAAAACATTTCTTTCTACTCACCCCTCACCCCCAATCTAGGTATTTGGGAAGTATCTTCTTTTATTATTTGTGTGAAGGGTAAAAGATTTACAGGCAAGTAAAATGTAAATCATAAGCGAAGTCAAAAATAACTTTCTTGAATCCTAAATTCTGAAAGCCGGCTACGCTAAAACACAGGAGTATTTTGACTAACAGACACAATTTTAAGAAACAATTTCTTCTAAATCATGGATACCTTTAACAATGTTTAATCGGACACCACACAGAGCTTGATCAGTATATTGTACTCAGTATATATCTCAAAGTATATTGTACTCAGCAAAAAATAATAAATATATATTAAGTGACTCTTCTGAATAGCAGATTCTTTTAAAATTAAGAGTATTTTATATATATTGTTTCGATATTTAGCAAAATTTTACCAATAATAAACATTCAGCATAAAGGTTTCAGGGATGCCTGAAATACTTTATTAAACTTACTCTTGCTGTTTTTAAAAGCATTTTCTTTTAAAATATTTGTATACTTTTGGGGGTACAATTTTTTTTATAAATACATTTTTTCCCCTTCTGGATGCTATTTTTGGATAAATATCTATATATATATAAATGAATGTTTGTGGGTATGTGTCTGGGTGTGTATGACGTTGAAAAACTCCAAAACCGCGTTTTTGTGTTACGCTTTTTAAAGTAACATACAATTGTAATAGAGCAAGAGCCAGTGGCCGCCAGACATTCGTCATAGTATAAAAGCTGAAACTTTCTCTGCGCATACCCCCCAACAGAGGTAAGAACAATCGGCCACTATAAAGTTTGGATGATCGTGGCTTTGGCAGGTAACAGGTGGCAAAGGTGTATAAAATTGCAGAAAATTTTCGTCATTTCATAAAGCTTAATTTTTTGTATATGTTCTTCTTCGCAGTACTAGAAATCACTTTATCCCTTGCCAGACACTTTTCCATCGTGGCAAACCCCCGCCAGACAACCTCAAAGTCAACGGGAGTCATGGAAAACTGTTGTGTTCGTAAACTCCCACGACGAAGTACGTCAAGCTGTCACAAAGTGCCAAGCACATTTTATACTGCTACTTCTGAACTTTCTTACGATGCTGCAGAGCGCTCGTAATAGAATTATGTTTTCCATGACTTTGAAGTTGTCTGGCGGGGGTTTGCCACGATGGAAAAGTGTCTGGCAAGGGATAAAGTGATTTCTAGTACTGCGAAGAAGAACATATAAAAAAATAAAGCTTTATGAAATGACGAAAATTTTCTGCAATTTTATACACCTTTCCCACCTGCCAAAGCCACGATCATCCAAACTTTATAGTGGCCGATTGTTCCTACCTCTGTTGGGGGGTATGCGCAGAGAAAGTTTCAGCTTTTATACTATGACGAAGGTCTGGCGGTCGCTGGCTCTTAGACTATAAGTTTTTGTAAGCTATTTAAATTTTTCTATAAATGCATTTCTCATATATGTACATTTGTTTTACAAATAAACAGGTGTTTAAACATTACGTTTTAAATTTTTTTTTCTTGCAAGCCACACGGAATATAAAAGGTTAGTTCACCTTTCATATTTATTGCTTTTTTACATTAGAAAGTTTCATGTTCTGCCTTTCATAAGTAATATTTGTATTGCTTTTTGAAAATTGAATCGAATAGTGCCTGAATATGTTGATAGTATGTGCATCTTTGTCTTCTGTATTCTGTTTTACAGCATAATCCAGAGTTCTTTTAGAGCTTTTTTTTACCGGGGAAACTTATTTCATATTTCCATGGCATCTTCCCGAATTTTATTTGTTGTTTCGGTATTCATGGCTTTGTCTGCAATAAAATGAGAAAATTCTAGAAGCACTGTGTTTTTTCCAAGCTAAAAAATGCCTCCAAATAACCAAACGAAACTTTTAGAAAACTAACGCATTCAGTAGCAAAGCTTTCTTGAGAGAGCAGTTGCCAGAGGCCGATCCTAGCTGGGGGCAAATGGTGCATAGCAAGTTGACGGCCAAATTTAAGGGTGGCGACAAAAATTAAATCATAAGGTTTGCAAAGAAGGGCGGCCGATTTTAATTTTTAGTTAATGGTCCAGGATCGGCCCTTGGCAGTTGCAATCAGCCACACTACACTCTTTTTCTTTTTCTTCTAAAGTAGAAAACACCTTAATTTCATGCAGATGAACCACACTGATGCATCCTTATAGTAAGTAAATAAGAGCTGCTCCGAAGAATTATATTTGTAGACTCACCGGTGAGCTTACTTTTATATTCAAAATCTCATTGAAATACGGAATACTCTCGAACTTTTGTGTTTACTTCCGAAAAATATTATTTTTACATTTTTATGGTGGTGCCAGAGATGCATGTTGAAATGGGCAGAGTTCCAACCGATTCGTGTTCTATGGCGCAGATGAAATAGAGGAAATAAAAATTTAAAAAAGTACTAAAGTAAATATATTTCATATTTGAATTGGCATGTTCTGATTTAACTCTCGTAATCTCCTTACATTAAGCAGCAAGAACTATACTGAATACCTGACACTTGCAATGTAACCGATTTTTCCCTTTTGCTGCAGGATGTCCATGGGAGTTCGGCTTCGAAGTGAAATTCTATCCACCTGATCCTTCGCAGTTACAAGAAGATATAACTAGGTAAGAATCAACTTTAATTTCATTGCGCACTTAGTAGACTAAGTTCCGTCAATTATCTAAAGAAAAATCTGGAATTGTTGCACGAAATATATCAAGAAAGCGGGTACTTCCCTACTGAGATGGTTGCTGGTGATGCAATTAACGTTTTACAAAGCAAAATAAAATCGAAGGGCTCAGGTCAACATGATGTTAATCCTTTAGCACGTGGTGGTCGTGCCATGAAACCACCTCTTTCCAACGCTTTCAACTGCTTTCCGCCAGCCGACTGTGTTAAAAAGAGGACGTTAGCTCTGTAGCACGCGATGGGCGATTTGATCGACCGCCATACCGCCATGTTTCTGGTGAATTAACTTGAGAGATGGCAACGGGGTTTGCCATTATAATATTGTCCTTCTATATAGATGTGAAAATGGTTGCGAGATAAAGGGTTACTAACAATATAGAAATTTCATACGAAAGCAATTTAAAGGTGTTTTAGTAAAATTCTATACTATTGAATCTATTTGAAGTTTCAGAATACTTATTGATCAATTAACTGTGGAATTAATTTTATCAATTTCAAACAAAGTTAAGGGGTAGAAAAGGGGTCAAGAATATGTGAAAGTTTGGAATTCTTTGAGGCTTACCATCATCTTGAATACCGTAAAATGTAGCTAATAGTACAAGTCATTAAAACATGGTAAGCCCCATGAAAAAATATGTATCTTAACTGGTTGTCACTCGATCTAGAATCACATCTGACAGTTTAAAGTCAGGATCTATTTCAATATCATGTAATTCTTCGGTGCAATAGCCGCTCTTAGGGGAATTTTCACCTCTACGGTCTTTCATCTATTGTTTATAAGTATGCAATAATTATCATTTTTGAAAAAAAAGTTGCCTAACAGTATGTTGACCCGAGCTCTTCAACTTAACTGCTGCATAAGTATGTTTCATAACAATATCTCCATTTTAAATATTTTGCAGAGCACATTTTGTGTTTGATAAATGGAACTGATTAATTGTGGTCGATTTTCAGATATCAGCTGTGTCTACAGATACGTAATGATGTTCTCTCAGGAAAGTAAGTGTCATTTCGTTATGATTTTTATTTAGTGAAATATAACTGGAGAATGTTAATTAATGGCCCAATAGTTGAAAATACGCCTCATTTGTGAAACAGTAATTTTTTAACATTGCATCGTTATTTGTTTTAGTTTCCCATCAAAAATCCTTCCCCTATTCCGTCATTAAATAAGAATAGATAGCTATCAATTTTAAAATCTTAATTAATATTCAGTTATTTTTAAAATGACTATACATTCCCCGAAATTGGCAGAGTATAATGAGCTAGGACTTCATTCATAATTTATTATCCACTCTCCAATTTTAATACTATTTGTATTTCATATCGCAAATATCTGCCATACCTCTCAAATATTAATTAAATATTGACATTATATACAAAAATATTTATGGGAATTTGTTAAAGGATGTATAAAATATGTCAATACTTAAAGTTATTGAAATAGTTAAAGTCGAAAATTGGCTCTATATAATTACCGTTAAGACATATAACTGTCAGTACAACACTGTTGCAATATTGAGGCATTATACAAATGTATTAAAATCTTTCTGAGTGTATATCCTTAACTTAAAATTTTACTTTTTATGCAAATCCATACAGATGCATATGGAGAAATATTTGTTTTCAACCAGAAAATTTAAATTTTCCGATTAAAGAAGTTTTTTTTTTTTGTTTTTTTTTGGGGGGGGGCGGGGGGGGGTTCATCAATCAGTTGATTAATCAATAAAATATCCCCTAGCATTAGAGTCTCTTCCCGCCCCCTTTTTTAAAACTCTTTTTTAAAATGTTTCTTAAAAGTTGGTTCTCCATCCCTTGCCGTCACTCCACAACTTATTAGAAAAGTACAGATACATATATTTAAGAGATATAATTTATTAATGTCCGACACAAGCATTAAAAAAAATCAGCCAAATTAGACATAATAAAATCTACGCAAAAACTATATTTAAAATGTTGCAATCTCTTTCTTTCTGAAAAGTCTATAATAAATTAGTGTTATGGTGTTCATTTAGTTCAACCAACTGCACAGCAATCCAGTACGAGAGCAAACGTTGTTCAGCCTACTGTGGGGGTTGTAAATAAAGCAGTGATAACGTAAGTCAGAAGATCGAGCATGCGCAAAAAGGACATGGGAAGTAATGTTGCTCTGGTGTCGAAACGCAGAGCGCATGGAACAGTCGATCCAGTTAGAAGGACAAGTTTCAGTGCTGCTGAAGTGAACAGTGTCATGTTCACCAATCTAAAGCATTTTTACAAAAGGTGATCGATCAGCGGTCGTGCACTAACCCTTTGACGCACTGTGATTGAGCCGTCAAATCACATTATTTCAACACTTTAACTTTTACTACTAAGGGAGTTGTAAATAAAATATGGTTAAATGGTCCCAAGTCTAACGGTCTAAGGTCTGCGGAGGATTAGATGCCGACCCAAACGGGTGTACAGCTTTGCTTGCCAATCTGCAACTGCAAAGCTACTATCCGGCGAAACCACGTACAGGGGAACAAGCCCGGCATCTCTGCGGGTCACAGACCCCTTTTTGCTTTCAAAGTATAAAAGGTTTACAAACTTTTGTCAATTTACAAATTGTTGTTCAAGCTTTCGCTACCTGAGCAGTTACAAGTATACATTTCAATGTGAAGATAATAATTTTTACAATTGTTATGTATCTTTTTTTCAATAAAATTTTTTGTTGTTGTAACATTATTTATGAATACCCTGGTTGACACAGCTGAAAAAATGTAGCCGTTATCACAGCTGTGTTGGAAACTTCTTTAGCTCTGTGGCACCAGATAGCCGACTCGATAGAGCTATGTTGTTGGTAGTTAAATGGATCGATGGCAACAGCTGCACGTTTTCAGCATTGGACAGCCTATTCAGTCGGTTTCCTATACCGATGTGAAAATGCTTGAGTTTCAAAGGGTTAAAATCCGAGGTGCCCATGACATGAATGCATCTGTGTTTTAGCCACGGTTACGTGACGCCCGTGAAAAGAATGTATTACCATATAGTACGGTTGCACAATGGTCAGTTGTGCACCCAACAGTAGGGCCCCCGTCGCTATCATCAGCAACCGACATCTTGCTATAGGTACCTCCTACAGCTTCCCGAAATTCGGGAAAAAGTACTAAACTTTTCTGGTGAGTATATTGAAAGATATAAGGCAGTTTTATTTGTAAGTTCGTCATTATTCTTTTTCTATTTATGTTGCCACTACTTTATTTATAATCCTAATGAAATCTTTCTCAAGTTTTGATGTCGCACTTATACCCAATGCTTACAGTATTGTTTGTGTTTCAGGCTCCCTTGTTCTTTTGTTACGTATGCTCTGTTGGGTTCGTACCTGGTGCAGTCCGAACTCGGAGATTATGATCCAGAAGAGCACGCGAGCAACTACTTGTCCGACTTCCGGTTCGCGCCCAACCAGACGCCCGAACTTGAGGAGAAGGTGGCAGAACTTCACAAACAACACAAGTAAGACGGCTTTATATCACTATTTTCCCACCATCCACCACTATCTAGTGGTTAAGGCTTTGGACACGTAAACAGAAGGTGATAGGTTCGATTCCGACGTACCATTGAAAACCACCGTATACGCATGCAGTGTCTGCAGGATGAATCCGCAATCGTTCTTCCGACATCGCTGGAGCTTTTTGATAATATTCAAAAATCTTTTGCAGAAATTCCAAATTGTGGCAGGAGCTGCTCTCTCCTGCTAATCAAACAAATTACCAGGCCGTAATATAGATTTCTGTGAGCTGAGAAAGATCTTCTGAATGTCTTTAGAGCTAGTCATTGGAAAATTGTGCTCATAAGAGGTCCATGCAATCAATTCTATCGGGGTTTTTTTTTTTCAATGAAGTGTGCGAAAAGAAAATGACTTTAAAAATCTTCGTAAGTTTTGAGCTTTAAAGACAAAATAACACTTTAAGGCAGGGATGGGCAAACTACGGCCCGCGGGCCAAATCCGGCCCGCCGGAAAGTTTTATCCGGCCCACGGGTGGAATTTTAATTAGCTGGTCCGACGGAAATTGAAAGAATATATATTGTAATGTATAAAAAGGTAATTTGGGTTTTACTAGTTTGGGTATTGTTCAAGCGGGTACTTTCACTGTAAGTTTTGCTTTCCTGTCATACTTGCCACGCGCGCTCTGGAGCTATGTTTTATTTATTTTGTTATTTGCCAGACATCAGGCCGTCGATTCTGAGTTCTTTAGATGTACACGTGTCCTCACGCCCTTGTAGGCCCGGATGCGGGTCATGTTGGTAAATGTGTGTGGTTCGATCAGAGATAAGAGAGAGGAGGAGTTGTGTCTTCGCAGACCACGTGGTGTGGTAAGCGTAAATACTCCCGCACATCGAAAATCGGGGGACTTCTGCCACTGGAACTGCTTCATGAGTCCACGCTGATTCTTGTACCCGTCTCCCCTCCCCTCTTCTCATTCTAAATTGTAACTTAATTGTAATGTTCAATAAACCATATTACCTGCCTTAACTCTGAAGCTTACTTGAAATATCTGCCGTCTAAAGTGACGGGGGTACCAAAACTAGACTGTGTGTGGATTATCGTAAATTAAATAATATAGTAAAAAATGATGCCGAGCCTTTGCCACGTATTGACAGCTTATTAGATAAACTAAGTGGGGCGAAAATATTCTCAACTCTTGATTTGGCGTCTGGATTTTGGCATGTGCCCATCCACCCTCAAGATACTGAAAAACTAGCCTTTGTAACTAATACAGGTCTCTATACGTTCCAGGTCTTGCCATTTGGTATTAAGACAGGGCCTGCTATATTTAACAGAGAAGAATATTAAATAAATATAAAATTAAATTTGCCTATAATTATTTTGATGACATAATGGTTTTTTCTTCTTCTATGGAAGAACATATGCAGCATTTAGAAACTATTTTCCAAATTTGTTTGCAGGAAAATATTAAATTGAAATTATCTAAATGTAACTTTGCTAAGGACACTATAAAATTTTTGGGGTATGAGGTTAAACAAGGTCAAATTACTCCAGATAATGCTAATATTGAAATTATCAAAAATTTGAAGCCACCTACTAACGTAAAGGAACTACAGAGGTTTCTTGGTTCTGTAAATGTTTATAACAGATTTATTGATCGGTATGCAAAATTAAGACGTCCTTTAAATGATTTGTTAAAGAAAAACGCTAAATGGGATTGGTCAACAAACTGTCAGAAAAGTTTTGAAACCTTAAAAAGTATTTTGATATCTAAACCTGTGTTACAATTATACGACGTTAAATTACCTATCCATGTATTTATTGATGCATCAAATTGTTCAGTTGGAGCTGTGTTGAAGCAGCCGGATGCCTCAGGTATCTTGCACCCGATTGCATATCATTCGAGATCGCTTCGATCATATGAAAAGAATTACACCATAACTGAATTAGAATGTTTGGCTATCGTTGATGCCCTTGATAAATTTTATCATTACCTTCACGGTCAAAAATTCGTCATTCATACTGACCACGCGGCATTGGTTTGGTTAAAAAATGTCAAAAATTTAAGAGGAAGATTATTCCGCTGGTCCCTTAAATTAAGTATGTTTGACTATGAAATAAAGTACCTAAAGGGCTCAACAAATGTCGAAGCTGATATGTTATCAAGGATTCCTCCTTCTCAACATCTCCAACTAATTCAACCTTCGGTTTTATTGTTAGATGCTGAAGAAATTAAAAATCAACAATTAGCAGAAAATATGCATGGTCCTAAATATAAAATCATTAATGATTTAATTACCATAAATAAAAAAGGATTCAAAAAAATAGTGGTGCCTATGAGCTTAAGAAAAACTTTAATGAAAAATGCACATGAAAATTTTGGCCATCCTGGTGTTCAAAAAATGTTAAGTATAATTTCACCTTCCTATTATTGTCCTCATATGACTCAAGATATTTCCAATTATGTTAAGCATTGTTCGACTTGCCAATTTAACAAAAAACCTAAACAGAAGAAATTTGGTTTGTTACAGGCTGTACCTGCTACTGAAAAACCCTTTGAATGTCTTTCTAATGATACTGTAGGAGGTTTCAACTATTACAATTCAACAAAAACATATCTGCATCTAATAATTGACCATGCTACAAGATATGTTTGGGCCTTTCCTTCGAAAAGTGTCACTACTGAAACCTGTGTAAACTGTCTAAAACAAATATTCAACATCCAAGTTCCTCAAAAGATACTTAGTGATAGAAATGCAGCTTTTACTGCTTCGCGTTTTAAAATTTCCCCAAGAACTACAATACTAAACAACTATTAACTTCAGCTCATCATCCACAGACAAATGGAAAAGTAGAGAGAGTAAATCAATCCATAGTTACTAGATTAAAATGTAAAGTTAACTCTTCACCTTCTAAAATTCCTTGGACTAAGTTACTAGAGCAGGTTATTAGTGAATATAATAACACACCTCATTCAGTAACGAAGTTTACACCCATGTATTTAATGTTTGGAAAATTGCCATATGACTCACCTATTTCGGAAAATACCTATCCTCCTGTTGATGAAGCTCGAAAATTAGCAAAAGAAAGGACAATAGAATTTCATAATAAAAATAAAATTAGATATGACAATAAATTCATAGAAGCTAATTTCGAACCAGGAGATCTTGTAGTTTATGAAGAATTTAACTACCCAAATACACGTAAATTATCTCCTACTTTTTCAGGTCCTTATTCAATTGTAAACAAATGTTCTTCAGTTACATTCGAAATTGATAAACCTAATTACCGTACTAAGAAACCTACGGAAATAGTTCACTCTTCTAAATTAAGACCTTATTTCCCACCTGACAAATTAAAGCTAGCCCACGAAAGTGATTAAATTTAATTAACAATAATTGATCTTAAAAAAAAAAAAAAAAAAAAAAAGTATTCAAAATTTCTAAGTGTTGGGTTTGGAACCCTGAATACTCGACATAAAGTCTATCGTCTATTCTTTTTTCTTTTATGCTTCTACCAACCTTTCTCTGTCACCCGCTTCTCTTAGTCATTGAAGTCCCCAAGTCCGAGTGTGTGCGGTGTAAGTAAAACTGCACCTTTTTTCTTTGTATATTTTATAGATATTATGCAAACAATAAATGAAGCTAGACTTAGTCTAGGCTGGGACTTCCTCTCAATAATTCCCCAGTTTTTCCCAACTGTCTATTGAGTCATTTCTTCCCCTTTTTTGGAAGCTATGAGGCAATGGCCAAGTTTTCTCTTTCGTAGTTGACAATTGTCTTCCTTTTTCGGGATCATGTGAACCCATTTTTGTTCTCATACTATGGAGAGTTTAAAGTTTGGGCAAACTTAAAAGGCCTACAAGTGGTATTTACTATACCCCATACCTGTGTGACGGTACTGCTATTTCACAGCTATGGTTTTCGAAATTTTCTACACACTACGCACATTTTTACATTTTTTTTTACATTGCCTTTACACTAAATAAATTTACTTCATTTTGCCAACTGCATTTTGCCAACCATTTTGCCAAGTTATTTTCATTCCATTCACTTTATGCCATGCAAGCCAAAGCCATAAGTATTTGCCAAAGACAATGAATGTCAGCCATGTTTATTCCATTTTGTTGAATTATATTACTATATTGTTGTACAGTATTATTGTATACCACCTAGGTTGTAAATATTACTTGTGATAATTTGGAAAAGAAATTGTGCGCACTCATTGTTTTATTTTTATTGTCGTACTATTGCATCATTATGTTTTGTCAAATTTTAGAAACTGCATCCTGCCTCTCAAGTATTGTACAACATAACTCCAGAATTCTAGCCAGAAAAATTTAAGGTGTCTAAGCTTGAAAATTAGATTAGTTCGCAGTTTTAAGATTAGGTTGCAAGGACGTCTGACTCGCAAGTGAGAGACTGGCCACCTCAATAATATTGCTCGTCAGACTTCTTTTGCCGGGGGGGATATTGTAATGTATAAAAAGATAATTTGGGTTTTACTACACTCATGTCCATAAATTAAGGATAATTCAGAATCACACAGAAATTGATCTCTAAAATAAAAATTTCACCTGTGGAATGATCGACACATCTTGAAGAAGAATATGCAAATTACAGGAAACCACCAGATGGCGTGGATGGTACGTCACAATGACGAGAGTGTAAGAGAGGGGTATATAAGGAATGGTGGCAAAGAAGTAAAATTATTCACAAGCGCTGTGAAAGCCTTTCAGTGCAAAAACCGCATAGTTGTGGCACAAAGGAGGTATTTGGATGATGTTTTACGTGGCAGAATTATCGGACGACTGGAATGTGGACGTACCCAGCTGGAAGTATCCGAGGAACTTGGAATCGCCCAGAGTGTCATCTCCAGGCTTTGGCAACGATTCCAAGATGATGGTAATGTGAGTAGACGTTACAGAACAGGTCGCCCCCGAGTTACAACGCCGAATGAGGACCGCTATTTGGCAGTTACTGCCAAAAGAAACAGACGGAGTACAGCATCAGACCTGTCTCGTCAGCTCTCTTCAGCTACCGGTACGACAGTTTCAAGGCAGACCGTGTACAGACGCTTAGGGCACATTGGTCTATATGCTCGTAGGCCTGTCAGATGTGTTCCACTTACCGCAACTCACTGTCGCCTGCGATTAACCTGGAGTAGAGAGCATGCATTGTGGACACCGCAACAGTGGTCTTGTGTGATGTTTTCCGACGAGTCCAGGTTTAGTTTGGAGTCTGATTCTCGCCGGACATTCATCTGGAGAGCGCCAGGTACCCGTTACCACCAAGAGAACACCATTGAAAGACACCGTTACGGTGGTGCAGGATGGCTCGTTTGGGGAGGAATTATTCTTGGTTCCAGAACTGACCTGCCTGTTCAGAGTGTAACGATGACAGGCCACATCTATCGGGATGTCATTCTGGAACAACATGTACGTTTGTTTCGGGGCGCCATGGGTGCTGAATTTGTGTTTATGGATGACAACGCCCGTCCTCACCGTGCAAACATTGTAGACGAATGCCTTCAATCGGAGGATATCACCCGTATGCATTGTCCAGCATACTCACCGGACTTGAATCCAATAGAGCATGTGTGGGATATGCTTGGCCGACGAATTGCAGCCCGTCAACCCCCTCCCACCTGTCTACCGGAACTTCGGAGTGCATTGCTTGATGAGTGGTGTAATATTCCCCAAGATCAGATTGATCATTTGATACTCAGCATGCCTAGGCGTTGTCAGGCCTGTATTGCATCGTCCGGGAGACATACTCCGTATTAACCATCCTACTAACCATGTTAAACTGTTTTTTGTAAATAGGTTCTTTTTTGAAATTTGGTCAAGGGAGTAAAACTTGCAATTTTTATTAATTATGTCAAACATATAGCATCTTTTTTGCTCTTTACTTTTTGTTTAATAAATAGACTTTACAAATAAGTCAAATTTGTTTTGCTTCTTTCTCTTTCTTTGCCTGAACTTCATTATCCTTAATTTATGGACATGAGTGTAGTTTGGGTATTGTTCAAGCGGGTACTTTCACTGTAAGTTTTGCTTTCCTGTCATACTTGCCACGCGCGCTCTGGAGCTATGTTTTATTTATTTTGTTATTTGCCAGACATCAGGCCGTCGATTCTGAGTTCTTTAGATGTACACGTGTCCTCACGCCCTTGTAGGCCCGGATGCGGGTCATGTTGGTAAATGTGTGTGGTTCGATCAGAGATAAGAGAGAGGAGGAGTTGTGTCTTCGCAGACCACGTGGTGTGGTAAGCGTAAATACTCCCGCACATCGAAAATCGGGGGACTTCTGCCACTGGAACTGCTTCACTAGTCCACGCTGATTCTTGTACCCGTCTCCCCTCCCCTCTTCTCATTCTAAATTGTAACTTAATTGTAATGTTCAATAAACCATATTACCTGCCTTAACTCTGAAGCTTAGTTGAAATATCTGCCGTCTCATATATATTTATATATTATACATCCATATTAAGAATTAGGAAGATGGCTTGAAAAAGTGCATTTTGAGTTCGAACGCATATTTCAAGATTTCAGTGCCACTCAAACAGAATTGGATATTTTTACTATGCCTTTCAACGTAAATTGTGAAGCAGTGAGGTCAGATTTGCAGCTTGAATTAATTGAATTGCAATCTAACAATCATCTCAAGCAGTTGTTTCTAAATATGCCAGAGTTTTAGAAATCATTATCGAAAGTAAGTTTCCCAAATTTAATATCTCACGCCCAGAAAATCAGTTCTATGTTTGCTTCATCTTATATATGAGAACAAGTGTTTTCAACTATGAACCTTAGAGAGAATTCTTTCAGAAGTAGACTGACAGATGAGCATTTAGCCTCGTTCCTTAGAATCAGTGCATCTCACTTCGAACCTCAATATAAGGAACTTTTAAAAATGAAATCGCAATTTCATTCATCTCCTTAACATATTTAAATTGTAATACTTGTATATTGTTCTTGAAATTTTAGAAAAATTTATCTTGGCCCGCCAAACTTTTTTTTTCTCGATTTTTGGCCCGCGACCGAAAAAGTTTGCCCATCCCTGCTTTAAGGCCTTACTTGTGTTAAACCTTGTTCACTTCTTTCGCCGCGGCATATATTTCTGTTTTGGGCTCGTCGTTACTGCCTGGAAGGTCTCTCAGAGTATCTCGCCCAGAGTCTGATCAATTGTACAAGGGCAATGCTGAGCCACAGAGGAGCATTCAGGAGCTCTAGCCAGAAAGCAAAGACGGACGCGAAAATTTGGATCGCTGCCGTCTCTCCTCGACTTCGCGAATAGAGGGGGGGGGGGGTGAACTATTACTTAGTAACATACTCAAGCCATATCATGTTAAAAATAATAAAGAACTTCGAAAATTATAAAACATAGTTACACTGCTGGCCATCGTAAATGCAACACCCTGAAGGAAGCATGCAAATAATATGAAATTTACAACATGCATTAGCTGAGGTGAGATATGCAAATGATTAGAATTTCAGCGCAGACGCACATCAAGCGCGCCTGTGGCGCCACCTCAAAGCGCTATTTAAGGCTTGGAGATTTCGACGGTTTCAAGTACAGCAATTGTGTTTTTCTTGCTTTTTTTTCAAAAAAACGATAAATTATGCCTCGTAGGAAACAACGATCATCTTTTGATCAAGTATCCGAGTTTGACAGAGGAAGGATAGTGGCATACCGAGATTGTGGGTTATCTTTCAGGGAAATCGGTCGTCGTATTGGACGAAACCAAACAACTGTGATGCGGATATGTGATCGTTGGGTGCAGGAGGGTACGACGGACAGACGTGATCGACCGCATCGACCTCAGTGCACCACGTCACGTGATGACAGGCAGATTGTACGCATGGCAGTGACGGACCGCTCAGTCACATCACGAACCATATCACAGCAGATTCAGTCTGTAACGCATCATCCAGTGTCTGCGCGTACCATTCGACGTCGTTTACAGCAGAATGGTCTGTCCGCAAGACGTCCGTTGCTTTGTCTACCTCTGACGCGGAACCACAGACGTCTCCGCCGCCAATGGTGCGATGAAAGAAGGATGTGGACGACAGAATGGAATGAAATTCTCTTTACTGACGAGTCACGCTTCTGTATGCAACACCACGACGGTCGGATTCGAGTCTGGAGACACCGTGGAGAGAGGATGCTGAACAGCTGCATTATGCACCGTCACACTGGTCCTGCACCGGGTATTATGGTATGGGGCGGTATCGGATATCTCTCTCGCACTCCTCTAGTACGCATTGCCGGTACTTTAACCAGCCAGCGCTACATCTCCGAGGTGTTGGAGCCAGTTGTCCTTTCTTACCTTCAGGGCTTGCCAACAGCCATATTTCAGCAGGATAATGCACGGCCACACGTGGCACGCATTGTCCAAGGGTTCTTCGTCAATCACCAGATTGAATTGCTTCCCTGGCCGGCGCGCTCTCCGGATCTTTCGCCGATAGAAAACATGTGGTCCATGGTTGCTCAACGACTGACCCAGAGTTCATCCCCAGCTGTCACACCAGATCAACTTTGGCAACGTGTGGAAGCTGCTTGGTCTGCTGTACCCCAAGAACACATTCAAAGTCTCTTTGAATCAATGCCGAGGCGTGTGGCAGCTGTGATCTCCAACAACGGCGGCTACTCTGGGTACTGATTTTGGCAGGAACCACGCTTCATAGAATGCTGTAAATTTAATCATTTGTTACTTGGTCAACATGTTATCTACACAATAAATTTTGTTGTGATATCTCTTGTTTTTCTTGGTGTTGCAATTTGGGTGGCCAGCAGTGTATTAATTAAAACTGTACTGACCGCTTTGGATGGTACAAAGGTTCCAATCTTCTTCAGCTGTTAAAAATTCCTCCTTTCACAATGTGAGTGATCGTGTTACTTGAAAAGTGGTCATAATCGATACGTTTGGAATGATTCATCTTATTTCTTTCTTCTTTCACGCTACTTTTAAACTAACATTAAAAATATTCTGAAACTTAGTCATGAGTAAAATCGCTAATGGGCAGTCAGGTAATAAACGGAAAAATTACCCTACGCAAGCTAGGCGGCAAGCGCTTTGAATTCCGATGATGAGGTGAAAAATGTAGTGGAGTCGTGATAATCGTCATTGGCGGGAAGTTCCTACGAAGAAAATATAGAAAAGCTGGTATCCCGCTACGACAAGTGTTTGAACGTAGGCGGAAACTATTTTCATGCAAAAATAAAATTGGTTTGAAAAAAAATTCTTTACTATTTTTTTTCAAAACGGTGAATTATTTGAGGACAGCTGGCTGTGCGCGCACAGCCAGCTGTTGTCAAAAAAGGGTCTCTAGATCTGTGGCACGCGATGAACGTTTCGATCGTCCGCCCTCTTGCTGGTAGTTAAGTCAAGCGATGGCAACGGCTGCCCTTTTTTCAGCATTGGGAAAGGGTTGCGCCTCAAAGAGTTAACCGCTTCGGCAAACAAGTTTATCTAGAGTTCACTCATTTCAGACCGGTGCCTTGTGAATTGTTCGAATTTCACCCCGGGAATGAAATTCCAACTGAATATGCGAAAGGCAGAGTGACGCTAGCTTATAAATCCTCGCGCAATCCAATCCAAGACCATAAATTGCACAGCCATATCATTCACGAGTAACTTTTAAATGCTCTTCTTTAAAGAACCAAAATGCATGGTTTAATAACTAGGACTCCCATGTGGTTTTGAAAACCTGGATAGAGAGAGGGAGGGAGGCATCACCCCTGTCGATGGGAATTGACTGGCAACTGATTAATCGATGCAGTGGAGTGGACGCTTTTGCCGAAAAATCTACCGGAGTGATGATCTCATGCGAGTGGTGATCAGGTGGAAAGAATAAGCTCAGGATTTGGAATAAAAGGTTCATGTAACAAAGCACTCGAAAAATCCAGTGTTGAGTACCGATTAAAAATAAATGTATATAGACATAATACAAAAATTACTTGCATATACAAAAATTACCGAACAACACAAACGCTGGAAAGCCTGCCTTCGTTGGAGATTTTTCTGGTGAAGAACAGTGGAGTCTTTTGTATCACTCGAAACCTGCTTATTTTTGTATTATGTGTATTTATACTAAGTACAGGATGGCCATAATTAAACTGCAAGTGCTCAAGGGGTGCTGGAGAGAAAACTACCGGGAATATTCCAGTGAAACTTGGTATCTACACGTTTCAGAACATGCGTAAGTCAAATATGCAAAAAAAAAATCGCCATTTTCACCCGATAGATGGCGCTATATCGTGTTTCAATGCTTATGGACGTCATATATGCAAATTTTAAGCCCATCGAACAGTGTAAAAACAAGACCACATTGAGTAATGTTCAATCATGACTCTGAATAAGAAGGAACGTGCATTGTTAGTGAAGATATTCTATCAGAATGGTTGCAATTATTCAGCTACTCTGAAAGAATACCGGCGTATGAAAAGATTAAGAAGAGGTCCAATGAGTGTCGATGAGAATAAATAATGGTTTAATTGTTTTCCAAAGCGTCTTTATGAATATTTTAATTTGTGATCTTAATTTACGTTAATTTTTTATTACATGTTACTGTAAAAATTTAATTATTATAGCGAATTGTATAAAATTTTGATAAACAGTAAATGATGTTTCATATTGTTTATATGCCTCTTAGAATGTCATTATGCTCTGCGTATCGGTTTTGGAAGTTGTATATGCCACCGGTGAGCTTTGAAATGCGGTACAGCGCCATCTATCGGATGAAAATGAAGATTTATTTTTTTTCATATTTGACTTGCGCATGTTCTGCTGAAACGTGTAGATACCAAATTTCACTGATTTTCCTCGGTAGTTTTCTCTCCCGCACCCCTTGAACACTTGCAGTTTAATTATGGCCACCCTGTATTTATTTTTAGTTTTAAAAGTTTCGTGCGTGTTTGATGCCTTTGAGTTTTTTTCAAAAGAGCAAACTTATAAAGGTGTTGTCTCTCAAGGATGGAGTTTGTTATTGAATGCTATAACTCCCATTATAAACGTAGATTTAATTTGTGAGCTACCATTATTTGGGAAGATTCCCTTCTGGGCCAGGCTTGGCAACGACGTCTGTAACGACGCCACGGGAGGTTAAACCTGAGCTGTGTTAACCGGTTGGTAGGGTGCCGAACTCGCTGTAATATAAAGACTCTATACCATTTTGTATGCGTGAAAGTCAAATATGTTTTTGAAGTAGTTATGAAATTTCAATTTAAAAGATTGCTTGAATAAATTGGCCATTAGTTTTGAAATTATTGAACGACTTTTCTTATCTCATCTGACTACGAGGACTGATCAATTTGACTAAGGAAAACTGCAAAAAATCCATTAAATAACGGACTGAGATTTATGTCGTTGTACACTCAGGTCAGTGAAATTGTGCGAGTCTCGTAAACATAAAGAAGAAGACGCATTACAGGTTGTCCCAAAAAGATGGTAACATCCTTTAATTTTTTTTATCCATTAGAGATAAGTGGGTAATGCAAATTGAAAAAAAAAAAAAAATAAGTGTTCAGAATAAGGTGGGGAAAAAGCACCTCTCAAGAAAAAAATTCCTCTCTTTAATTTTCAAAAAGACGATATGCATACAACCTCCGAACGAAAAAATTCTCAATTAGTAAAATGTACCCCATACACCAGGGATGGGCAAACTACGGCCCGCGGGCCAAATACGGCCCGCGGATAGAATTTTAATTTGCCGGTCCGATGGAAATCAAAAGAAAATACATATTTATTTATTATATATCCATATTAAGAATTATGAAGATGGCTTGAAAAAACTGCATTTTGAGTTCGAATGCAGATTTCAAGATTTCAGTGCCATTCAAACAGAATTGGATATTTTTACCATGCCTTTTATCGTAAATTGTGAGGCAGTGAGGTCAGATTTGCAGCTTGAATCTAACAATCTAACAATCATCTCAAGCAGTTGTTTCTAAATATGCCAAAGTTGGAGTTTTACAAATCATTATCGAAAGTAAATTTCCCAAATTTAATATCTCACCCCCAGAAAATCAGTGCTATGTTTGCTTCATCTTATATATGTGAACAAGTGTTTTCAACTATGAACCTTAGAAAGAAATCTTTCAGAAGTAGACAGACAGATGAGCATTTAGCCTCGTTCCAGAATCAGTGCATCTCACTTCAAACCTCAATATAAGGAACTGTTAAAGATGAAATCGTAATTTCATTCATCTCATTAACATATTTAAATTGTAATACTTGTATATTGTTTTTAAAATTTTAGAAAAATTTATCTTGCCCCGCCAAACTTTTTTTTTTTTTTCGATTTTTGGCCCGCGACCGAAAAAGTTTGCCCATCCCTGCCATACACCTATAGGTGATGTACAAAAATTTAGAATTACATCTTTAAAGATAAATATGTGCTAACTTAAACCACTTTTCAATGGCTCTCGAAGGAAAAAGAACACGGCGGATGGCTGAGTTCAGGGGTTGTACAGAAATTACGAAAGAAAATAATATTTTGCATTCAAACAATAAACTTTACATGGAATTAATGTACAGCCCCTGACCATCTTTATTTAAAGATATCTCTTACACATTTTATTATGAAGAACTGAAATTTTATCAACACCTCATTAGTGAATGGGGTACATTTTACTCATTGTAAATTGTTTGCACGGGGGCTGTATACAAATGTAAAAAGTGTAGCTTTTGGAAAATTAAAGACAGGAAATTTTTCTTAACGTAATCTTTTTCACACCTTTTTTTTTTTTGAACATTTTTTTCAATCTAAAGGGTTTTCAAAATAGGGATGATACAATTTTAAATGGTTAGAATTGCAACACTGTGTATTCTTTTTTGACACTTCTTGTGTCATTTGTGTTTAGTGTAGGCTTTGCCATTTAATAATGGAAAGATACACGCTTGAACAACTTTTTGAAGTTGTTAAATTGCTTCATCACAATCAATGTCCATTTGTGGATATTGAGAGAAATTTCAGAAGAATTCATGGACGACATAATTCAGTTCTTGTGATTTCTTTCGCTGGGGATATGTTAAGCCACAAGTTTATGCGGATAATCCAATAACAATTGAGCAATTAAAAACCAAAATTGAACGTGTTATTCGTGAAATAACACCAAATTCATGTGAAAGAGTGGTGAAATATTGGATTGACAGAATGCGACATGCACAGAGAAGTCGTGGTGCTCAGATGAACGATATTATTTTTCATACTTAATGGCATAATGTAAGCTTTTAAAAATAAATAAATAAATAAATAAAATAAATTGTGTCTCACTGAATAATTTATGTACTTTTTTTAAAAATTGTATCACTCTTAATGGAAAACCCTTTACATTGCCCCCTCTTATGTAACAGATTATGAATTAACCCTTTGAAGCGCAACCATTTCCCAATGTCGAAAAAGTGCAGCCGTCTACATCGCACGATTTAACTACCAGCAAGATGACGGTCGATCGAATCGTCTAGTGCGTGCCGCAGAGGTAAAGAACATTTTTGACACAGCTGGAATTGATTGACATTTTAGCTCTGTAGCACTCACTGGGCGATTCTACCGACCGCCATCTTTCTGGTAGTTAAATCGTGCGATGTAGACGGCTACAATTTTTCGACACTGGGGAGTCTATCTAGATGTCCCCCTTGAGTGTTTAATTGAAATCAAATTTATTCTTCGTGAATCAGAGCAGCCAAGGTCAGAGTTGTGTCCTCACAGCGGGGACACTGTGCGTTAAAGGGTTAAAGCGCGTTAACACCTTTTTGGGACACCCCGTATAATCGGTATCCGTAAATAAGTTATCCGAAGCTCGTTTAATCACGTTGCTGTTCAGCTGATGCTTCTGAATATTTCAAAGTTTAACCAGGGAATAAAAATTCCATTTGAATATTCATGAGAACAGCAGTGAGAAGATCCGGTCATAATCAAAACTGAAGGCAAGGCTAATTAAAACACGTGATTTACGTGAATGCAGAAAAGTAGAGTAAAGGTATAAAAAGTTATTTCAGATCCCTGGTAATTAGGGCTCCATATGGTTTTGAAAGGAGAAAGAGGTCGCGTCAGTATTCTAAATGGGATTGATTGATTGACACAATGAAATTTCCCCTTACTGGACGATTATCTAATAAAAGGATCGGTATCTGATGGAAGGAATATTCAGTTTGCAAAGAAACGTATGTTTTATTACTGAAATTAATCACTGCTAGATTACCAATTGTGAAATTGTGATTTGAAATGATCGCTTTATATCTGGGAACTTATCCGAGAATTGAAAGACTGGATAAAATTCATAACGCGTTTTAGACTGGTTCTTAAAAAGTTTTTTAATGAAATCGAGTGAAAGATATTAATAACAGTTTTAAGATTAATCGATTAATTTCATTAATCGACTAAATTTTTAATCAGATTAATTTAATCGCGATTAAAAAATATTCGTACTCACAAATAAGAGTAATAGTTAATCGTTAATTTGATTATCGCTTAAATTTAAAGAACACATTAGCGTGCTTCGCCAGTGACGACATAAGTGAGTTGGTTAATAGCAAACAAACAAATGAACTAACCAACACACTGACTAATAAACTAAATTAATAATTAACTAGCAAACCAATTAACTAGAAAAGTAGCTGACTAACAAATTAATAATCACGTAAACAAGTTAACACACTATAGCTAAAAAACTAAAACCAACTAAAAACTAACTAACAAATTAACTAGTAAGCTGTAAACATCTAACAAACTTGCTAAGAACAAGACAGAAAAAAAAAAGAAAACTTATTAAAAACTAGCTAACAAACCTATAAACTGACTAAAAATAAATTTACCAACAAACTAACTTAAAAACGATCTATCAAGCAAACTAACGAACCAATAAGTCAGGAAAAAGACTGACAAACAAACCCACTAGTTAGGTAGCAAATTATCTTAAAAAAGGATAAACAATCTAACAAACTAATTGAAAAAACTACGTAACAAAATAAGAAACAAGATAATTAACAAACTATCTAATAAACTACCAAACAAACCGACTGATTGTTAGATTGTTTATATTTATTTTTTTAGTTAGATTTTTTGCTTGTTAATATGTTTGTTAACTTGTTAGTATGTTTCTTTGTCAGTTATATTTTTATTTAGTCTTCTATTAAATTTCCTGAAACTAATATTTAACATGTAATTAACTATGTTTTTTTTTTCTTGAATTTGCGTGATCCCGTAAAAGATCGTTCACCGTTTTAATACTTGCTGACGTATGGAAGCTGGTTTGTGTGACTGTGTAAAGCAATGGTCTCTATTTTAAAATTTATTGACAATAAGAGCATTACATATGTTAGAACTCCTTTCTGTAGATTGGAAAAAGAGCAATAACTGCCCATACAGCATTATGAATGTATAGGAATCTTTTTTGTGTGTGTGCCTAGTAAGAAACAAACAATAAAGATAAATCATGCCAAAAGCATCGATTATAAAGCACTTTCCAACACAACAGTACTTTGAGCTAAATTTGACGATTTATTGTCCCTAAATCTGGCGATATTTTGGAGATACTGTAATAAATATTTTTATACCTATTGTACTGCGCTTGAAATAGATTAATGTCTCTCAACTGCTATAGATCGTAATGAATTGGAATTATTTTGAGTGTCCCTGTAGAATAATTATTAATTACACAAACACTATCGTCAATGATAACATTATTTTATGAGCCTTAACGTATAAGTCAACTTTGACCGACTATAGAGCATGATGTATTGGATTTTTTTTTTCTTTCATCTTCTGTAAAAGAACTATAAATGCTACATTCATCATTTTCAATACGTTACATGGCACTGTACATAGAAAAAAAAACATATATAATTTTCGCACTAATCGGTGTATAATTATGGCAGTTAGAGCACGGACCTGTGGACAGAAGAATGGACAGAAAAATCAAAATCATAAACACCTCTCAATCTTGCCGGGAAGATGAAAATATACATAGGTATTCCTCTTATACAAAATAACGGTATTGCACGAACACGAAGAACGAGAAATTTATTCTTTTAAGGGTTAGCAGTCAAAAATTAATGTTCCACAGTCTAAAAACTCAATGTTTACAATTTCGTTGCATGGAAATCGGTTAACACTAGAACCGCGGGATGGGTCATTTTGACCCAAAACCAGATTTGATTCCGTTTTTTTCAAAAAGTTACGAACTGAAATTTTTAAAAAATCGTGACTTTTCCTAACTTTATGTTATGAATTATCTGTAAAAAAATTAAGCTCGTACTTTTATCTGTTTTTTGTTTTTGCCGCCGGCACAGCCAGCTGACGTCGAAAGAGGGGTCTCTCGATCTGTGGCACGCGATGAACGTTTCGATCGTCCGCCATCTTGCTGGTAGTTAAGTCAAGCGATGGCAACGACTGCCCTTTTTTCAGCATTGGGACAGGGTTGCGCCTCAAAGGGTTAACCACTGAGCTACTACGGCCCAGTCGCGATGACTTCAGATAAAATCGAAGTTCTTAACGTGATTCCTTGATATACTTTCTCTCTCACGTCGAATTCTGTTCTCTTTGTTTCAGGGGTCAGACTCCCGCCGAAGCAGAGCTGCACTACTTGGAGAACGCGAAGAAGTTGGCCATGTACGGCGTGGACCTCCACCAGGCGAAAGATTCCGAAGGGGTGGAAATCATGCTCGGAGTGTGCGCTTCGGGACTACTCGTGTACAGGGATCGGCTGAGGATCAACCGATTCGCCTGGCCCAAGATACTCAAAATTTCTTACAAACGCAACAATTTTTACATCAAAATCAGACCAGGAGAGGTAGGTCTAGGTTCGGAATCTTCTCCCGACTGCACCGCATGGGCGGACCCAGAAAACCTTCATGGGAAGAGAGGGGCGATAAGTAGAAGGAAGCATATTATCAGAGATGGGTCACTCTCTTTTTTAATTCTTTTTTGCCTGTTCAATTCTAATCATGAACCCATGTCTAACCTCACAGAATGCACTCAAAAGAAACTAGTATTTAAAAGATGGAATAATTAAAACATTGTAAAATAACACACGTAATAGGTACTTAACGTTCTGAACACGGGTTTTTCTTCAGCAGTAGTCCTTATGCAGACAGTCTGTGTGCGGATGACTGCTGATGAAGGACGGAATTATTTCTATCGAAACACGTATTTAGAACTTTAAGTACATTTCATGTGTGTTATTTTGCAATGTTTTAATTATTTTACCATGTTTAACCTATTGTTACTTTTCTTTAAAAAGACACGAGAGTGAAGATTCAGACCGATGTTGCTTCCCAGAATGGTTCTTTCACTACTATCCTGGGGAACTAAATACTCCAAGCACATCCTCTTACCCCCCCCCCTCTTCCTTTATGCACAAGATTTTTAAGGGTCTTTTACAGATTAAATGCTCAAGTGGGTTTCATTTGGCCTTTTTTCTCAAGTCGGTACAGCCTTATAGCTCTTCTCTCTTGTATAAATTCTTTTCAAACTTTGATTATAACTGAAAACCAATTACTGATTATTATGAGGGAGGGATAGCCCAGCGATTGCTCAAGCGAACAAATGAAACTGAAAAAATATCTAACACAGCATCTTAACACTTTCCGTAATAATACTTATACTCCGCAATGATGTAAATTGTATTTGAAGGTCCTTATTCATACAAATTTATTATTAGAACTGAGTGTTTCATATTCTTTTTATGAACTTACATCAATTTCTTTAAAATATGGGAGACTTTTAAAAGCATCGATGTATTCTGTAACTTGGATCTGCGACTGAGCAAATGTATCTTAAGTGTTGCGAATAATCTAAGTTTCATAGAATTTACACGAGAAAATTTACAAGGTTTTACTTATTTGAGGAAGCTAAGTATTCAATGACAAACTTCGTCTCAGCTGGCAAAATGCCCACACAAACTTTCAATTACGTTATTCACTTATCTCTCTAATAGTGAACTTATGCTAGAGGGTGCGATTACTCAAATAGCGTTTTCACCATTAATATCAGATTGATACAGTCTCATTATTAGAGACAGAGTGACCGACTTTTATCGTTAATAAGTCATAACGTACTTTTCTTTCTCTACAATGTCGATCACTTTCCGAAAGGGTGATGATCTCAATCTGCATTGTTAGGGGAGGTACTTTTCAACTTAAAAGTTTAAAAATAATGTATGATTACAGTACAGGATGAGCACAAACGATTGACCTGATTTTAAAAAATCCCATTTTCGAAACGACTGCACATATTACAATAAATGATACATGAATGCAAAGAGAAATGCGCCAAGTTTTTTTCCGCCAGTGGCAGCACATTCCAGATCGCAGTGATTGAACTCCAAATAGGGCAACCATGGCAAAGAAGAGTTTTTCGTATTGGAGTATGCACGTGTTGTTTGAGTTACTTCGATGCAATATGCATTTAGAAATATCTAAGGAAAAGAAGCACCAAACAACAAGAGCCTTCTGCGATGATCTCATCAATTTAAGGAAATGCATTTACCCTTAATCAGATGGCCACCAAGATCCCCAGACCTAACACCATGTGATTTCTTTTTTGTGTGGTTAAGTCAAAGACATTGCTTAGGTACCACCTATGCAAAAAACACGGCCAGAACTTAAAGAACGCTTTTGTGTAGTATTACGAACCATTGATGGAGTGATACTACAAAATGCATGAAACCAACTAGATCTACAGATTCAACGTATGCCGTGTAATAAGAGGATCACACATTGAGTATTTGTAAGTGGGGAAAAAAAGCTTGGTTTATTTCTCTTTACTTTTATGTATCACTTATTGTAATATGTGCAGTAGTTTCGAAAATGTGATTTTTTTAAATCGGGCCCATCATTTGTACTTACCCTGTATTGTTATCAACAAAAGATGTATGCGTATTGCACTGATAATTGGCATGTTAAATCAACGAAATGTTACACCTTAATCGTTTAGGTAGGTCCGGTTAATAAGTTCCTAATCTGAAAATCAATAGCACTCAAAATAATAAGTTTCACTCTATTTCATACACTTATTGTAATGTTGTATTAAGATTTAAGGTGGATCTTATTTTTATTATCATTGAAAAAAAAATAATGCTTATTTATTTTTACTCCACTGTTGTATATATTTATGTGCATACTTTACATGATGGCGTTAGACATGATGATGTAGTGTTTGCATGAGTAATCATTTTTGTTTGTTTCAGTTCGAACAATTCGAGAGCACAATAGGTTTTAAACTTCCAAATCACCGAGCCGCCAAACGACTCTGGAAAGTTTGCGTGGAGCATCATACTTTCTTCAGGTGAGCGACGCTCACTACACTTAATCATTTATTAATTACTTCTCTTATAAAAGAAAACAAAAAATATTATATTCTTCAAAATGAATATACTTTTATAAAGTAGTGTGATATCGTAGCTCAATATAACAGTAATCATCAATATAATAATAATAGGATATTACTCTGCACTATGCATAATAGTACGGTACTCTGGCAATATGTGGGTTTCCTTCGGGTCGCAAAGTAACAGAACACTTGAATTCGATTTGAGTTTAGTTTTTTAAAACGACGGTCACTGTCGCAAAGGTTCTTTCCATGCAATTTAACTTATGCGCAATGCAAGACTCTCCAAGTTCTCATTGCCTAGTTAAATGTACATGTTTGTTTTTCAGGTTAATGCTGCCAGAACCACCCCCTAAGCCAAAGCTGTTCCTGCCTCGCTTTGGCTCTAAGTTTCGCTACTCGGGCCGGACCCAATATCAAACTCGCATGGCCAGTGCGCTCATTGACCGGCCGCCCCCTCACTTCGAACGCACCATGAGCAACAAACGCTTCACGTCAAGGAGCATGGACGGAGGAATGTCTGGTAATGCATAACACTATTACGAGCATGGTTACAGTTGCTTCACTCTTTACGTTAACCCTTTGAGACGCAACCCTTTTCCAATGCTGAAATAAGGGCAGCCGTTGCCATCGCTCGACTTAACTACCAGCAAGATGGCGGACGATCGAAACGTTCATCGCGTGCCACAGATCTAGAGAGCCCTTTTTTGACGCAGCTGGCTGTGCCGCAGAGCCAGCTGTCGTCAAAAAAAGGGTATCTAGATCTGTGGCACGCGATGAACGTTTCGATCGTCCGCCATCTTGCTGGTAGTTAAGTCGATCGATGGCAACGGCTGCCCTTTTTTCAGCATTGGGAAAGGGTTGTGCCTCAAAGGGTTAATGGGTTAATTAAAAAAGATCTGTGCTTCTCTCTTAAAAATAGGCGTTTTTCACTAAGCTACTCAAGGCTAGCAAGGACTACAAAATCCGAAACATGCAAAAGATATTTGGTGAAGCAATTCAGTGAAACAAAATCATTACCAGGATGTTTGATAAAAAATAATGTGACATAAAATCTTTTCTTCCAATCTGGTAAAAATGTTATTGTTAAGTTTATGTGAGAAATTTGTTCAAGTTTTCTTGCAGACGTTTCGAAACGCTGAACTGTAAATCAAATTGCTTTGTTTTGCAGCTTTAGGTTACAGAAATCGTTCCATGTCAGAAACAAGAAATACAGAAAACAAGCGTCATACTTTAGCTGGGCCACCCATGCGCAGTCCCATGGGTGAAGACTTCAGAAAAAAAGACAAACCTCCTGTGCCTGTATCTCCGAATTTTGCGCATTCTTACGAGCACCCACCAGAAATTATACAACAGCAAGATAATAAGGCAAATCTTTTATCTTTTCTATTTTTACAACTATTTACAATAAGTTTGACATTATTGTGATATTTTTTTTTTTATACTACTAATCCTCTTTTTGAAATTCTTATCAAAAGGTTTGTTGCTTAAAAGTTTTACATGGACATCTTCTGTACCAAAATATTCCATCGTTTTACCAAAATTACCTATACTATCGTACTGGATGAATGTCCTAATTTGTGCGCATTTTAAAAAATCCCTCGAAAATTTAATAATCAGGATTATTTATTTCATTTTTTAACTACAAATGTAGTCTTCATTATCAAAAAAATTACTTAATTCAAAGAGAAATTATTTATTGAGTTCTGTAAGGGTTAATGTAAACTAAATCTACGCGATCATACATCTTGCCATGTTGCGGACATTAATGTTTGTGAACGGGGATTTTCATTGCTTTATGACTCCTTCGCGCATCCAGCATTGCTTTTCTATTGCATGAGTTTCGCGAGTACTGCTTGAATTAATACTTTGCCGCCAATCTTTTAAGTATTATTCTGCTTTTAAGAGTATAATTTGGAATCTGCAAATAAAAGTTGAGCTCTTCTGTGACTTATTGATGTCAAAATCCTCAACAGACATCTGGAATCATTTAGCATTCGGCTTAGTATTTCGTCTATTATTTTATTCGGACAGTGATGTTTTAGGCGACGAGTAAGTTCTCATTGCACTCGGGATGCAATCATCATCTTCATGACCATAGTTGTAGAATAAATACAGTAGTTTGGAAGTAAAGCTACGGTCCAAGTTGACAAGCAGTTCTAATGTTAAAGTTTGAACCAAGGGCGTTAACGCCAAAGCGCATAAGGCTCGTGTCTTCACATTTCATTTCAATGTGTGACTAGTCTGGTTATCATACTTGCTGCTTTGGAAAAATTTTAATGTATATATCTATCCATTATGGAATGGGTATAAAAGTGGACAAAACAACTTGTAGCAATGGCATTTTTACTTTTCATAGAAACCTGCTGGAGGTGTTGCTGTATTTCCAAGTGTCGACCACTTTCGTGCAAATCAAAGGACGCCCGAGCCAGTAAACGGTCACTTTCAAGGCATACACGATGAAAATGTCAGAAGAATCGCTGAGGTAACCTCATTTCCTGCCTCTCAACTTTCCTCAAATGTAGACTCATTTTTACTCAATCATGTATCATTGTTTACTTTGTTTTAAATCACGTAATATGTGCGTATAAATAAATTCTTTTTTTAATGAAAAAGATAAATATTCCAGCTCTATACAGTCCAGTAAATCAGGACTATATAATTTAATTCCCCTTGAAACGTTAAAGCAATGGGACTAAATAGAAAAAAATGTCTGAATATATTAATATATGAACTATAAAATAAAGTAAAACCTAACTTGCAAAAACACTAATACCTTTTGTTAAAATTGAGTATCAACAATGTAAACAACAGAAGTCGACGCTCTGTAGAATAATTGTTGTTGCTGTTGAATTGACTTACATTTTATATTGGTTCCGAAAAACCTTGACGAATTCGTAAACCTAGTGCAACGATCTTGGCAAATTTGAATTTGACTCGGACCGCAATGCAATCTCCCATTTTTTTTTAAATAGACAAAAAGCTACGAGTCATTGACAGCGCCAAAGGTACATTGAAGCGAATTTGGAATAAAGTCAAGCTAAAAATCTGTTCTCCAATAGAAAAATACAATTAACTTAATATGCCTTTAAATATTAGTTGTCAAATATTAATTAACAGCACATTTTAAAAAAATGAAAGATCATACAAACGCAGCATATAAAACATTCTTTGGATTTTTTATCACGCACAATTGCACAAATGCACATGTCAAAAAGCACTGCTACGGAGAATAGATGAATATAACACTGCAACCTTTTGCACTCACTTTTACAACAAAAGTAATTTCAGATAACTTTAAAACTTAAAGTTATAGTTAAATTGAGACTCCGGGGGGGGGGGCGAGGCCCACTTGCACTTTAATCGGCCGCCGTTCGTCGTTCAGTAAAGTCACATTTACCAATCGTCTACGAATATTGTGCGCTTTAATTTTAATTTGCTATACATAAAACTTGCATAAAGTGCCAACTTCGTATTTAAATACGCACTAGCTTTATTTTTTCAATTGTAACACTTAGATTTCACTTCATATTTCAAAAATTTAGCACATTTTAACCACGGATAACAATTTTCAAGACATTTGAACTAAAAATAAATTTGTTGCGAGATTCCAAAATTTCTCTCTCTCTCTTAAAATATTTTCTCATACTTTAATTCTTTTTTCATTTCGATATTATGAAGCTGATTTTAATTCATACAATTACAATTAAAGGGCCCAAATATAATTTACTGTTACTTTAATTTTTTAATATATTATAGTATGAATTATTAATTATTAATATTCGAAAAAAATGAATACCTACCTAGAGAAATTATCTTTAAAATACGTGTTTATGCATGTAATGTAAATAAGATTTATTTTCCACAGAAATAGTAAATGTTTGAGGTATTAAAAATAGCAAATTTTGAAGCAAATAAATTAGAGATTGGTAAAGTTTGATGGTGCTTCAGTCATGTTAATTTCCCTTCGCAAATATATAACTTTTTTAGAAAATAACATTTAAGACTCCTTTCTGTGCGTTTATTGCATGAAGATGATTTATACTTGTTTCTCTATTTTACTTGAAATCATTCTTACATTCAGCTATTACGAAGTAACTTTCATGGTAGTACTTTTCAGGTGAGTAAAAGACTGCCTCTCACTCTTTGCAATGTTTCTGTCAACATTTCACCTGCATAAGAGAACCTTCGAAATGCCGAACAAAAATTTCAAAATTAATTTTTTATGTGTTTGGCTGTTTGTCCAACATTCGGCTTGTATCAGCTTTCTGTCTCTCACTATTTTGTAGTTATGGCTTTTCAAAACTGGCGAGTTCTTTCTGAAACACGCTGTATATTCACAAAGTTTCTCATATGAACTTGTTTTTTACTGTTGGAACTTACTTTATTTTTTAGTCTCAAGGCTCATATTTGCTAACACGAACCTAATTTTTTTTTATGTAAATGTCAATCCTTAGTAAAACGATATGGTTTAATGGCAAATACAGCGTTTAAATCAAATGGCTTTCGAATTAAAAATTATTACTGCAATCAGCTTTACAGTCATGTAAACTTTGTATTATTAAGTAAAACGTCATATTTATTTGAGTTTATGAAACAAGAAAATGTAATAATAAGGTGTTGGCATTAAAGTAGAAATTCTTTAAACACTATCGGAAAATGTATGAAACAAAGTTACGTATGCTGCATGTTTATTGTGTTGTGTTTCTGAAATTCGTTGATTGTTACAGAACTCTTTCAACTTTCTTCCTGTGGTGTTCATGTTGCATGAAATGTGCTTGTATGTATGATGTTTCAGATGCATGATGTGTCACAATTTTTCCTTTTCAGATTCATAACTTACTGTCAAGGAAAAATTCAACAAAGCACATAAAGCATCCACAAAAAAATTCTGTTAAAATGTACTCGTCGATATGCGTTAGTGCATGTGTACTTATAGATGTTTGAGGAATAAAGTGTTTTTATTGATGCTTGTTTAAAAGTAGGTGTTTGTATATATATATTATCTGTATATGGACTAAGCAAACCAATTTGTGCGTGAAGGTAATAGCATAAAATAATACAAAACTACAATATGAAACATTTTTGCTAAGCGTAGCCAAAGGCTAAGTGAAGGCTTAGAGATTGAATTTTGCGATATTAGTTCGCTAGTTCCTGCGAGGCCGTGAATGCTATACTGAACAAATTTGGCACATTGTTAATGGCCAAGGATGGTGCTAAAGCGAGGTTGTACTGACCGGCCAAGTTCTTGAGAAATAATCTCTGGAAATATTTTTCCCATAAACTTTAGTGTTGTCCCATAGTTTTGGATTGTTGAGGTCTCATGCACGATTTTTTCCCTGTCATTCAATTCTGTATTTCTTCCATTGTTAATGATTGATTCATCTAAGAAAATTAGCAAGTAATGCAGCTATGCCCAGCAACTCTTAATTTCGGTCTACCTTTGAGTCACCCCTAATATATGCATGGCAGTTAAACGAAAAAATTTCCTTATTTTCATAAATATCTCTTTCATATCATTACAATATGCTATACTTTGCTTTACACCTCAAGATTTACTTCCACAGTCAGACATTTCTTCATTATTCCATGGGGTGTTTCTGTTTTCAGGAAATAAATTGCTAGACTTACTTTTGTTCACATAAAATTTTGAGTTTCAATGCTTTAAACTTGCTAACGCTTAACGTTGGCAGCTCAGACCATTGAAAGGGAAGAAATGTACAATTTTGTTCGAGCGTCGCAATAATGGAATTCAAAGGCTTTTTTTTTTTTTTTTTTTTTAAGTAGGATTTGTTTTATTTCGATTACTAAATCTCTTGTGGAAAGGTCTACTTTAAAAAATATTTTTACCGAATGCTTATCAGATTAATGAGATTTTTCATCTATCATTTAGTGCAAGGTATATCAAATTTCATACATATGTTATGAACGGATGACTGTAAAAGGTTTGAATCACGTTTGATTAAAGTCCATACGTTGTTTAGATCGTTCATGGTTGGAACTATCTTGCAAACTCAAATTTCATGGCTTGTATAACGTACTTATTTATAATTCGTTTAAAATTATAATGTAAAACGATTTCTGAAATTCAGCTCACAACAATGTACTTCCCTTAATCGTCTTCTCAAATTACATTTTTAAAAACTATTTTTAAGCAATGATCGTAACACTCCCGACATAGACAGCACTTTAATTGCCCGTCTGTGCATAAAAATGTATCAACTCCACTCATCTCTTTATTGATTTTTTTTTTTTGCTGGGTTTCCCCAAAAATAATTAATTTAGTCGTTCCAGTAAATAAGCTACTTTTTCCCATGAGTTTATGTTTCATTGCCTTCCTTTTAGTGATATAACTGGGAAAAATCGTGAAGTAACGGAATATTCTCTGTCAATGTAGGAGAAATTTTGTTTATTTCAAATATCTTACCACATAATGATTAGTTGTTTGCAGCTCAATCAAATATCTCTAAAGTGCGTTTGAACTAACTCACAATGCAAATAATTTAAAATATACTTACATAACATGTTTTCTTTGTACATTTTGCATATCCTTTCTTCACTTTTGTACGCATATGTAATTTTGGGTGTAAGGGAATGTTGTGTCATACTTGGCTATATGCATTTATATTTATTATCCGTGACCTAATCTTAATGAACCTGATCGGATTTTTTAATGCATTTCATTGTCACCTGTACCATTAATACGGCTGAAGAACAAATTACAGACATCATGGCATATCATGTAAGTTTCCTATGAAGAACAATTAGTTCACTGTAATTCAGTAGACCACACACACACGCACGCACAAAATAAATAAATAAAAATTTAATTTAATTTAAAAAATAGTAATCTTTTTTTTAAAAATTATTTACTTTAGCTTCACCGATACTCAGTATAGACTACCTCCAAAATACTTCCTGTTTCTAATAACTTCTACTAATGTATAAGAATTGAAGAATTCTGGATGTTGAGGGTATTCATGTTACAGTAAAAATTGTTTTTGCATTACATGCATAATCTCTAAGGACTGGAAAATCTGATGAAAAAATACACTGAGAAAACGTTAATTTCAGGGCCTTTGACTCTTATTTTTCTATTTTCAGGTCATAAAAAAACTATTTGAAGTAATAAATACATCGTAAAATGTTACTAAATTAATCACTAAAAACTTAACCGTGAAATCTTAACTTCATCATCATTCATTTTCCCTTTCTATCCAATTTTTTGGGGTGTATCACGCAAATTAATTAATTAAAAAAGTTTTTATTGTGCGTTTGTTTAAACTTTGAAAGTTTGGGTAAAAATCTGTTTGTGTCTAAATTAAGTGTAAAAATGGGTAATTTTCTGGTTTATTATCTTGTAATATATGACAAAACTTTCCCTTCCACCCAATATATCTTGATCAGTCTCATGTTTAATGTTTCTTCTTTTTTTATTTGCATGCACTTCTCTACTGGCACCGTCTTTTTTGCCTGATTATTGCATGTTTTGTGTCATTTGGCTCTCCTGTATTTTCAATTTAAAAAAAAACACTATGTTGCTGTGACAGTTGCACTTTCAGAACACGAAGGAATCGGAACCGTACAAACAATTTTGGCCCCAAGACCACACCACTAGGAAAACTGTCGTCATCGACAGTCAAATCCACCGGCCTCAGTATTCTCCAGAGAACGTTTGTAAAATCACCGACAGTGCCGCGATGTCCCCGAGAGTTAACACACGGGCCGTACCAAACAACAAACCTTACCTAGAAACTGAAATAAAAAGTGATCCCGATTCAACTTCCCGTGAGGTACAAATTCCCGTATCGCATGTAAGCAGGACGAGTTCCTGCGGCTCGATCTCTTCTTCAGAAGGTAGCATGAACGAGTATGACATTGAGAAAGCAAGCGGCAATCTGCCTGTCCCGTCTACCAGCCCCGTGGACCAGTCTTCCCTCAAGGGCATCCGTAAGATCACAATAACGGCCAACTGCTCCGTCCTCGATGAGCCTTACAGCGAGTCGGATTTCGGTGAACCAAATATCAGCAACATGTCTCCGAAACAAAAAGCTCCAGAAGATCGGTTCGAAACAGTTAAGACCTGTGTTTGTTTTTTGTTACTTAGATAGATGCTGTGTGTTGTCAGTAGAATGTAGTGCCTGGTATTCTGTAGCATTTCTGTGTTTTTGTCTCTTACTTATTTTAGACCACGATTGATGAGAACTGGTGGAATCATACGCAGATACGATTATATAAGAATCCTCTTTGCATAACACACATTCATTAATTTATGTCATATTACATTTATTGGTTAAATCAACTTATTTCATCACATGTACACTTTTCTGTTTGCAATTTGTTTTTAGTAATGGAAATATTAATATCCGCAATTCTTTAAAATACTTCTTTCACTTTCTGTAAATAAATTATGTATGTCTAAAATACAATCCATTTATCTATATAAATAAAGCATAAAATAACACTTATCTATTTGAACTTTTAGTATTTAGGCTTAGTAAAGAACTTCAGCCATCATAAATCATTGGAGGTTAAAGTTAAATCAAGTGGCTGAAACTGATTTGAAATATGCTTTATGCGATTACATGATGCAGGACAGTCATTCTCTTTTAAACGAAGTTGTGTTTGTTGTTAATTCACAACTTCTTCAAGGAGTTGCAAAATATTGAAATGCCCCCACTTATTAAAACGTTTAAATGTAAAAATTTAAAAGGAGGTCACAATTTAAAAAATTAAACAAAACAAATATTTTTAATACGCAGACACTGAAATTTCTGTATAGTGGACAGTTCGACGAAATCTCTCATTAAAAAATTGTCGATATTCAAAAGAATGTATTAAGATGGTTCTGGAATTCGCTTTACATCTTTGGCTATCATTAAGCTTTACATCTTTGGCATCATCAAATTAACGTTTAAATTATGATAAAAGAGTCATGATATAAGCGCATGTATAAAAACAATAAGATATTTTAGTAAATAAGAGCATGCTATCGTTTTGATGTAACACCAGTCAAACTAGACATACTGTATTAACTTAAATGTCTTAATATGGCTACTAATTAGAGTTTTTTTTTTCATCTTGAATATACCTCGTTACAATCATTCTTTGAATAATTTTTTATGTACTACAATACTCGGCAGCTTTATTATTGTTTAAATTTCCCCAAAACTTTTTTTTCACAATCTTCTTAACTTAAAAATCTGTCAAACTAGATTGAATTAAAAACTAACTGCAATTATGAAGAATCCTTTTAAATATAACCACCTTTTTATCACTGGATATTTCTTAATATTGAGAGAAGATATCCTTTAAGCTAGTATATCAGATTGCTCACTATTAGATACTAAAATATCTTTTAAAATATCAAGTTACTATTATTCGTATTTATGTTTATTACATAAAATTGTTCATTAATATGACTTTTACTAAGAAAATTATACAGTTTTCCTTTTATTAAATTGGCCATTTAAACGTTATTAGCTTCCTAACACCTGCTTTTAACTGACTAACGTATTAAATGTCTGATATATTGCTAAAAATTTTCCTCATTAGTTCTAATTCGTCTTTTCTAATAACAATCATTTCAGACTCTTCTGACACCGCCACCCATCGTGTCTGAATCGACGTCTACTTACACAACTGTAACTACAACCGAAAGCACCGACCCAACGTCGCCGGATAAATGCTTCACCAAAAAAACGAGCACAACAAGCGAACAGAAGACAATGACGCAGCAAGTATCAAAAAGTACCAAAATCATTACATGTCCTATTGAAGACTTACAGGTCAGTTGATCGTATTCTCCATCACTCACATACATTATAATATTATTTTGCCTAAATTTTGTTCAAGTGTTAGATATTTTAATAGATATAGTATTAAGCTTCATGATTGATGTAGGTAAGTTTTGATATACACCAGCGGGCAAAAGTCTTCGGTCAACGCGTGAATCATCGATAAAAAACGAAATGTGCATAAAGGATGAATAGTTAAAAACATTTTACTATACCAAATATGCAGAGCCCTTTTACTATACATACATATAAATTGAAATTATATTTTAACTGAATATTAATATTATAAACAAGGAAACTTAGCCAAAACTTACTTTTAAGTGCGTAAACTGCTAAAGACGAAAAACAGAATTCTTTCAATTCATGATTGCTTCGAGAATAGTCTATAACAGGGTTTCTCCATCTTTTCCCTGATGGAGCACTCGAGTGTCTTTATACACTCATTTCCAAAAGTTAATCACGGAAAGGAAAATATTAATTTCCGTAAGCCAATCTGAATTAAAGAAGCTGAAATTTGCTGCAAAGGTAGAAGGAAGTATGCAACCATGTTAGGTAACAGCCAACCACGGTTTTGCGTCGTTAAATATGCAAAACATGCAGTCGTAAGAAGCTGCCATTGTGAAGGATTATAGGAGTTGCATGTAAGTGCTGATGAAAGGTGTTTAGTACATTCGTACGATTTGCTTTCAGGCTAGACATGTTTCTATGACTTCCAGAGGACTAATGGAAGATTCTGAGAGATGGCGGAGTTTCGAACAGGATAGTCTCTCACAGATGTTGCTGTTTTCTTCGGCATTCATTATTCCGCCATATCATGATTATGGAAACAGTTTCAAACTAGCTAAACGGTTATCCAAGTACCTATAGCCGGTCGTCCAAGGGTTACTACGCTCGCGGAAGATCAATATATTGCTGTTGTAGCCAAGCGGAATCGAAGATCGACCTCACACGTGTGGCATCTATGGTTGCATCAGCTACTGGTAAGACAATATCTGCCACTACTGTTCGTCGAAGACTACACATAAATGGTCTGTACACCCAGGTCCACGAATTTGTGTTCCTTTATCCCTCCAATCCAGAGCGGGCACTATTATAATGGCATCGCCATCATGTGAATTGGACTGTGTCTGATTGGGGCAACGTTAAGTTCACAGACGAGTCCAGATTTGCCATGCAACCAGGTGATAAGCGTGTAATGGTCTAGAGGGTACAAGGCACAAGCAGTCGACCCGAGAACATCACCGAATATTACGCATTCCACGGTGGAAGCCCCATGGTCTGGGCAGGGATTTCATTGGCATATCGCACCGACCTACAAATCTGCAGGCGAGGTTCTGTGATGGGTATACGGTATCGAGATGAAGTCCTAGACCCCTTTGTGAAACTATACGCTGCAGCAGTTGATTCTTCTTTCGTTTTAATGGATGAGAACGGATTTTAATCGATGCGCGTCCCCATAGAGCTCCCATCGTTGACGACTCTCTGGCGGGTGAGGGGATTGCGCGTATGAAGTAGCCGGCTTACTCGCCGGACATTAATAGAATTGAAAATCTTTGGGATGCACTCGGCCGTGCTGTATGTAGACGTTTTCCACCTCTAGCCTATCCACCCCAGATTTTGAAACTGTCCTACAGGAGGAATGGCGATTATTGGACTCTGCGGTGATTGATCACTTCATGACAAGCATTATCACACGCTGTACACTCTGTATGAATATGAGAGGAGCTCACATACCCTATTAATGTCGGTTTTTATTGTTTGTTTTGCATTTAAGCATCATTTTGTTAATAACGCAAATATGACGTCATTTTATAATGTATGAAAATTCAATATTTTTTTTTTTTTTTTTTAGTCTGACTCTAATTCTTTGTTTTGTTTCTTGAATAAACACAGAGCTACTTACTTGCAGCATTTCATGTCAATCAAAGCAGTACTTGTCCATTTTTTCGAATAAATCAGAATATAATATAATATTATAAGTCGATATCTTTTTGTGAGTCGTTGCGACTCAAATGTATTTCCTAAATCTGTATTCATAAATTTTGGACTTAAACGCAAGGAATAACCCAACTACGACAAGTTATTTTTTACTCCTCCTTAAAATACAGTCAAGATACAACTCATAACGTTAAAAATAATGTGTCGTATATGTGTATAGTTTATTTAATATAAGCTTCGATGCTGTTAAAAGACTTTAAATTGAAAATGTCAATGCGGGGTAAGATAACGAGGAGTTCCTCATTCTGACACGGTATTCTATGCTTCAGGTGCAAATCTAGGGCACATGCTCAGTGTTCCAACTGGGATGATAATGAAATGAAAGATAGACCTCCGAAAGACGAATTTCGTTCATAAGAACTATTATTTATCGTTTTGTTTTTCGTATCTGATTAAGATTTTGCTTCATTATGGGTAATATCTAATATGTCATTGTATTTTTAGCGTTATCTTTGCCTTTTTCACCAAGTACCTAGGTAAAATTGTTTCTCTGCATTTTTAAAAATAAACCTCTGTATCTTGATTTGTATTGTTATCTATTCATCATCTTACCCACCTAATGGATAAGATTACGGAAATTACTTTTTTGTTAAGAGGGAATATTTTGCCATCTTCCAATAAATGTATGTTGTGGGATTAACACCAATTATCTGCACGAGGGATCTAGGCCTATTGGGGGTGACCTCGTGAGGATCTTTCTAAGGGGTCCTAACCCGTATTTAAACTAAGCTTCGGAGGAAACCACGGAAAACTCCGAACGGTTAGGCGGACGCGACCTGGTTTCGAACCAGGCACCTTCCGCCTCCCTGTTCAGTGCGCTATGCACTATGGCACTGGTAGGGCCTCCCAAGAAATGACTTCGTTTTTTTTTTTTTTTAATAATAATAATAAAATTTTTAAGGTTGAAGAGTTTCTGTAAATTTCAGGCTTTTAAGCCGGCCGCTTACGTCATTTTACCTCACTTTTTCTCTATACATGATTTGTGATTGACAAACCACACGACAGGTGTTGCTGTAGGTGGCAGTTGTTGTTATTACTGTAGGTTATTATGAGACTACTAGCTGAATACCCGTTCTCCTCACGGTAGGAAAAGAACATTTTCGTTACACATATAATTCGAATTAAACCCAGTGATGTGGAATCTAAAAAGTGAAAAATTATTTAAATCATGATGAAACGTTGACGTCATGAGTGCAAATCTGAGATAACTGCAACATGATGGCACAAAAACTATGTCAGTGTCACTGGCGATCAAAAAAGAAGCAACTTCTCTTGGATGACCTTGCCCAGGCTTTTTCTCGATGGATCCGGTATCGTGGAACTGCTTCTATAAGTTGCACACGACGCTAGGCGTTAAATTAAACTCTCTACAAATCTGGAGACTATCCTGCTTATAGTCTCCACACATAGGATCTAGGTCAAGGGGTGGGGGTGTCCTCCGTGGGGTCTTTCTAAGGGGTCCTAACTCGTATTTACGCTACGTTTTGGAGGAAACCTGCTATATATGTTTCCTAACATATGCATGTTGAGAGTACAGTTTTATTTTCCGAACGGGATGCAGGAAAACTCCGAACGGTTAGGTCGGCGGACGCGGCCTGTTTTGATCCAGAAACCTTTCGTCTCCCAGTTCAGAACGCTATGCGCTCGGCCACTGGTCGGACTAAGTCATTGCTAGGGGAATATTATAAGCACATGGGACCTTTCTTGTATACATGACGATTCTCTATCTCTACCTAAACGCATTCTTTTTGCACTCCTTATGCTACGACCTATGTTTGAAAAACAACGTCTTCCAGACATGACTGAAATACCTATTGCTTTCTGTACACAAAAAAATAAACGATCATCAATAACAAATAAACTCAGTTATTTTTTTAACTATGATAATTGTGAAAACCTTAGAATTATCATAATTAAAAAAATATTATTTTCTTTGAAATCAATCTTGCTTAAGTAGTTAAATAGATAAATTAACCTAAATAGATTGATAGATAAATTCACCTTAGTACCTACTCAAATACTAATATATAAAATCCTTGAGAGATTTACCCGAAAGTAATTGCACTACTTTGTTCAATTCAAATAACGCTTCATCAAAGATGTTTTGGTCAAATTGAACAGCATCGCGCTGTAAAGCACGTTTAATTTTTATTTTACTGGCTGGAGAACATCGATAGACGCGTGCGATCTCTTCGAATTATACAATGCGTGACGTCAAATTGCCGTCACCGGAAATCTTCTGGGGAATTTGATTGATAGATGGAAGTTTATTATTTTGCTCGTAAAGCAAATTTTATTATCTAGTGCATTTTTTAAGTCGTCCATTAAAATGACGTTAGTTTCGCTCGTGAAATTTAACTTAAATTATTGAAAGTAAAGTAGTTATTTTCATGTTTTAAACTGATCGACTTTTATCGGATATAAACACTTTCCTATATACATGGTGAGTCACGTGACTCTTTAAATTACAAAGATTTGATAATCTGATCACGTGAAATAAAACCGCTTATTACAGTTATATACAAATTCGTGTGGTTTAACCGGAAAACCTTATTGCGAAGGCGTAAATATTGTCTTTTTCTTCGACACACGTTTATATTATTGTCGTACAGCGACGTATTATACATATAAACCTAACTCTTGAATCACTCTATCTATTGCTGAAAACTGCATTAAAATCCGTTGAGTAGTTTAAAAGATCTAAGCGAACATCGAGCGGAAGCGACTTCATTTTATACTATGTAAAGAAAAGAAGATGTTTTGTTCACGGTATTTGTGTTATTTTTGTAGGAAAATACTCTAAATTTTGAACAAATGTTGTTTTAAAAACTCCAGTTTTTGGCAACGCATCAGCTAGTCAGTTATATCGAGTGGGGGAGATCACAAAATCCTTAGCGCAGTCTAAACACGTAGCAGCACACTAAAAGCTTAGATTTTTGAAGATTTTTTTTTAACACAAAAACTTATTTTGTAACAGATGTTTAAAAAAACGACCCTGCAGAGAATTTCGACAGGAATTGTTTATACTGTTCAAAGTATCTGTACTACGTTCATGAACTTACCTTTCGATAGATTTATTTTCATGTAAAAAAGGCTTTTCGCCCCCTGCAAGCATCTCTTTCTTAAATGATGTTACAACATTAAATGGAGAAAATTCTAATGGCCAAAAAAATGTAGCATAAAACTACCCTTAACCCTTTAACGCGCAGTGATCCCGCTCTGGGAACACCCAACTCTGTCGTTTTGACTGTTGCCAGCCACAAAGACTAGATTTGATTTCTATAAAAATAGTTGCGGATGACACAGCTCCACGAGAATCCTTTACTTTTTAGCACGTCCTTTCCCGTAAAAAAATGGTCGCGATTATTTTTAACATCGTCAAAAAAGGGGTCTCTAGATCTGTGGCACGCGATGAACGTTTCGATCGTCCGCCATCTTGCTGGTAGTTAAGTCGAGCGATGGCAACGGCTGCCCTTTGTTCAGGATTGGGAAAGGGTTTCGCCTCAAAGGGTTAAAGCTAGTCAGAAAAAATATTTACTTGTGCATCGAGAATATTAATTAATATACAATAGTCATAAAAAGAACTTTGCCGATATATACTTAGTGTATGTGTTTCTTTTTTTCAGTCAGCTATCGTGAAAACAGAATCTGTGATGTACAATCCTAACAGCAAGCCGAGCAGCCCCCAGAGCAGCACTTACGTTCCCGTGGTGGAGACGGAGACGTGCAAAGTTTTCTACACTTCCGAGCATCCACAGTCTCCAGGACTGAACTCGTTCAGTCGGTCTTCGACTGCCTCGCCTTCACCTCTGCCTCCTCTGGACGCATCGCTGTTGGGGGAAGACATCCTAAACACGTCATCCGTGTCCAGCAAGACACGGACAGTCGAAACCATCACGGTACTCCTTTCCATCATTTTATTTCAAGTGAAAACAAGTACGGTAAATCATATCCAACGCTTCGCTTATAAGACAATTCTCAACTCAATCTTGCAGTATCAGATTGCAAGATTATCAGGTTGCAAGCGCAAATACGCATATTCTACTGCATGACAAGTAAATAACCAATTGTTCTCTCCTTTCATCGCAAAGATACGTCGGCCGAGACTCTTATACGATGCTGTCCAACGCTGGGCCTTTCGAGGCAATCAAGGTGTCATGCAAAGAAGCAACGGTGGAAATCGAAAGGGAGCCCCAGAAGTCGTGTCTTTGAAATGAAAGGAGGGAGCGGGTAAGCAAACGAAACACAAACCTGTTCCTTCCAATCGTTGTAAAGACGCAATGACAGCAATTCTCTCTTCTGTGTCCGTCGTCGCTTCCAGGTACGGGTCCTTGAATGCCTTCATTCTGGGCCAGCGTTTCTTCTGCGAACTAAAAACATGATCCCCGCAATGTACAGGCCGACGCATGGCTGTCATTTTTGTGCTGCTTTCTGTCAGATTTAAAGCGTCCATCAAATCTTAGACACCTTTGAAAAGAAACTGCAACAACTGCAAAGCTGAACACGGGGTTCAGATTCCCAAATATCTCTTGAGACAAATAAATATCAGCATTTTCCTTCTGTTGATTTCAGAGAAAATTGAACAGGCTGTGCTGTTTAGCCTTCAAACAATTGAAGGCTAAACAAACACCCATATCCGATATTTTTTTTTATTTGAAGAGCCTAAATAATGTTTTGTTATTGAAAATTGCAAGAAAAAAACAGCCGCCTTTATTAAAGAAGTAGCCTATCCAACACTTACAGCAACCCTTTGGCAGAAGAATGACGCATGCTTCAATTCAGTGGCATATCTAAGGTATGGGAGTCAGGGCACGTATCATAGGCGATGCTTGAAACAGATGACCGCTGCGACACTGGGTTACGTCTTATTTCCGACCGGGCGATTTGCGACCGAGGTCAAAATCGTCGCACTTCCGACCGCTTTTGTTCAGATGTGCTGGGCTCAAATGAACCACAAATATATGTACATATGAAAAGCTTAGAACATATGCAATTAAGAAACATGACCAACAAATTGTTTTTTCAAAAATGTTTCACTGACATGAATCGTAATCATGATATTCAGAGACAGTCTATTTTGAAGATGTTTTTATAGTAGAGTAAAAGGTCTTTTTCTCTTATTTGCATTACAGTTACATCCTTTTTAAACTTGATGTAAGAAAATAGAATGCTTAAGCATGACTTGGCTAATTTAGCTGTTTTGTAAAAGAAGTTTTAATTCTATAAAATGAGTAACCGTTATTTGGGCCGGAAACAGAATGACACTTGATCCTATGAACATATACCCCCCCATATGACCCTATATAATTTCTGTCTGTTTAGACTATATAAACCACTGAAAATAGTGTTTTTAAAATGTAAACAAACGTGCTTTGGCTATAATAAAGCTTTAGTGTTTTTTTTTTTTTTGTTTTTGTTTTTTTTTTTCTCGAAATGTTTTTTAATGCTTTGGTACACTTTTCTAAGAATTTGTTTCGGGTAAACAGTTAAAATTTTTTTCGGAAGTTTCAACTAACTTGTTTCTTTAAAAATACCTAACATTACAGATCAGAGTGAAAAACACTTCGAAAATATTGCTTTTTGTGCTTTTTTAATTTTTAAGTTTTTTTCAGTAAAATACTTTTACTGGTATTTATTTTCAACCAAAACAAAAAATCGCTTCTTATTATTCTCAGACAGCACTGTTATAAAAAGTTCCTGAAATAAACGGTCATTGTCTGGCAGCAATGCTGCCGGAAAATAACCGTTTTCCCATTTCCGGTGTCGGAGAAAACGGTTAATTTCCGTTCACATGTTATCTTACGAAACGGTTTATCTCCGTTATTTTCAGTCACAAAATCCGGTTTTTTCCGTTATTTTCTGGCAGGAAATTTTTTTTTCCCTATTAGAGAAAGGTATTTTTCTTTTTTCCCTATATCTCAAAAAAGGGTTTTAAGCATTATTTTAAAATTATGGTATCAGGTTTTATATCACAATTAAGAGATATTATGCCTTATTTTCTAATAAGTGGCATTATTGGATAAAACCGGGTACCTACATACTTCCAAAAAATAATTTATTTATCCTAGGGCCTAGGATATAGTTTTTATTCATTAAAAAATAGTCATTTTTGATGCGAACGTTCTAAATACATTGTAATACATTCAAATAGAAATTGAAGCACTTTATTCATGTAGTTATTTTACATGTGAGAGAAAGCTGTCCTAGTCTAACTTTTCCATATATGTGTGTGTGTGTAGGTAGATGGATACACAACGTTAACAAAGTTTTTACGCATTCTTAGTTGTTAAAATATAGAATTAGTTTTTTGTAACTGCACCACCAGCTTCAATAATATTTTTTAGGGGTGGAGGTGGAGGTGGTCTGGTGGTAAAACACCAGACTTGTTTTAAAAAAGTGTACATACATGTGCATATAATGTTATAAATAGTGCACAGTTAAAAATATGTTTGAATGATTCGTTTTTTCATTTTTTTATTATCAGAGCTGTAATATATGATTATTAGCCCGAGAAAATAAATTTTAAATCAAGGCAAATACATTACATATATCTTAATATAGTATACAAAAAATATTTTTTTAATAAATAGAATATAACTTCACTATAGTTTCTAGTTATAAAACGAATTCACAGTACAGTCAGAATACAGAAATGGCAATCATGGTTAAACCAGCTATGAGATATAATTAAAGCAGCAACCAAATTTATTTACATGAAAAAGGTAAAATAGTACTTACTCACTTCTTGGACTGGAGATATCATAATTTCATTTGTTTTACAACAGCTACGAGATTTTTATAATCCAGTCGTAAGAAACTATGTCCATCAAAGCAAAATCTTTACCAAAAGCATCCCCTCTATATTTAGGCTGAATTTATTTCACAACTCTGAATATGAAAAAGATGCATTTGGTTATGCAGATATAAAATAAAATTATCACAAGTGAATATACCAAGAAATAAACTTCGTCGTGTCCACTGCATTAACGTAGCACCCACAGCAAAGGACTTAGCATTAAGTAAAATACTACACTCCAATTATCTGCAGTCGTCTATCACATGCGTAATGCGACTATATTTTTGTACGTTTAAGGGATTTTAACTCCAACTTGAACTGCAGGCTGAATGAGCAACGAACATCTTGCATTTAAATTGTTAAAATCAGCTCTGTTGATTGGTATTATTTTGATTGCGAGCGGAAGTGACTCGGAGACATTTCATTAATCCAAGCTGGCAGGTGCCAAAAAGAGAACGGAAAATGCCTTTTTATAACTAGACCTTCAGAAGAATAATAGATAATTTTAGTTTTTTAACAGAACTTCTGTTAAATTTAGTTAATTTTTTGATATTTTGAACATCAGTTTTCTTTTTTTTTTTTAATAATTAGTGTAAGATTCTTGTTAAATTTTGCTGAATGAATTAGTTCTTTAGCCAATAACTATTTAAATTTCTGGAAAAATAATTTCTTTAACTCACGTTGAGAAAAGAAATTTTTATTTCGTTCTGTTTCCCCTTGTGGAGAATGACCCCTACCTCTTTGTCCCACAGTACAAGACGGAAAAGGACGGCGTGATAGAGACTCGCGTGGAGAAGAAGATCACCATCCACAGCGACGGTGATCCCATAGACCACGACCAGGCTCTGGCCGAGGCCATACACGAGGCAACCCTCATGAATCCCAACCTGACGGTGGAGAAAATCGAAATACAGCAGCAGCCCCCAAAGCAATAGATAGAGTGGATCGCCACTGGCACTACAGAACAGAACCCACTACTACAGGTGAGTCCTCTTGAGAACGACATACAGTCTCTGGCCATATTAACCCTTTAACGCGCGGAGTCCTCACCGTGAGAACATGAAACTATGACATTCGGACACTTTACGATCACGAAGAATAAACTTGATTTCAATAAGACTCAAAGATGACATAGTTACACGTCAATCCTTCACTTTTCAACACATAATTTCCCTTGAAATTTATCGAGTATTTGCAAAATTAATGTCAGAATAATTTCTATCTTCTATCCGTAATGCATCTGCTGAGAACTTGAGAATAAGATGAAAATACATAAATACAGAACAACTGGATAAACTTCCCACTGATGAAAAAAGTGCAGGCGTTGCCATTCTTTCGGTTTAACTCTCCCAGCAATATGGCGGTCGGTCGAATCACCCATCACGTGCCACAGAGCTAAAGAACATGTTTACCAAAAGTTGCGTGTTGCTGGTTGTTAAAGCGAGCACTGACAGCGGCTGCTCTTTTTCAGCATTGAGAAATGGCTGCGCTTCAAAGGGTTAATATGACTAGAGATGTACCGACTATTCGGTATTTCTATCTTCTGTTATGAAAACTTTCCAAATTAACATAAAATTATTGTGCTCACTCTTTCACAACACAGCGGACAGGAAATCTTCCCCTGAATGTTGGGTTTTACATAATGTACACTGGCCTCCAAAAGTTAAGAAACAACCGGTTTTTTTGCGCCTAATTTGCAAATGAATGAATGTAGAAATACCAAACACGAATTTAGATTACATGTGCACAAAACAGTTGTACTGACTGCTACATAGAAGTTTACATAAGAAAACCGCAAACATAATTTACAAAAAAAAAAAAAAAGAAAAAAAAAAGAAAGAAAGAAATCTCGTTGGAAAATTCTATTCTTGGAAAAAATAACATATCACAGTTTTATGTGGTAAAATGTCATGTAGAAACATAGCAAAAATGAGTTTCAATAAGGGATATGTCCACCCCTAGCTTGAATGCATTGGCGGCAAAGACTTTCCATGCTGTCAATTATGTTGTCGGTTACCGAAATGGGAAGTGAAGACCAGACACGGAGTAAGCATTGTTCCAGCTTCCAGCTCTCCTAAAAACTTCCCAAGATAGTCCCAAAGATGCTGTATCAGATTCAGGTTTGGAGATTAAGCGGGCCATTCCATTCGCTCTAAGCCAAGACCCTCAAGATATTCCTCAACAACTACAGCTCGGTGAGGTCGTGCATTATCATCCATCAGAATGAGATCATTGCCAATTGCGTGCTATAAGCTATACCATTATTTGATGGAAGTAATGGTATAGCTTAGAAAGGTTTGCTGGTACCGGCATATGTCAAAAGTCGCCAAATTTGGCCACTTTTGGCAATTCATCGCCAATGTTTGCGTCAAAAAGTAAGTCTCCAAAACTGGAATCGGCGACATCTCTTTTTTTTTGTGAGAAATATTCAAATCCTAATGACATCCAATGGAAATTTTGATAAATATTCAAAATTTGCAGCATAATTAAACGATTTACATGAAACACAATGCAAACTTTTAGTGATATTTTATGAAAGTTTAAATTTTTTTTTAAACAACAGCACAAGATTCTATATACATAACTAGGGGCCAAGGCCCCCTAGATTCGCTTCGCTTCCTTTTCGTATGAGGCATTCAGCCTTAATAAGGTTTATTCGTAAAAAAGGCATAATTTCAACAGGCAAAACCCAGATTGGATCAGATAGAATGTTACTGAGCTACACATTGTTTGGTTCTTGCATGTTCATTGGTACATAAAAATTTAAACTTCACACTACAGTAGACCCCCCCCCCTATAAAGTGGTAGATACTTTCCGTGTTGTACAGGTCCTGAGCTATACTCCACCTGGAGTGCGGACTCCGCGTATAATCGCTGGAAAAATTATTTGCACTCCTCAGAAACACAATGATATTTAATGTTGCCATTCAAAAGTTATATTAATTAGGAGCTGAAACGTAATAAAATCAGAACATCTGTCTCAACTGTATGTTTAATTAGGGAAAACCTATGAGACACCTCGCGTATTTGCCACTCATGGAGATTTTTCATAATTTGGCGACTTACTTATATGTTTATTTAATAATTTGTTTTAAGAAAACAGTACTTCATGTGTTTTCTTTGATAAAAACTACTCATTAGATAAGATAGCTTGCTACCAATGGCGACTTTTCGTTATTTGGCGATTTACACATGCTCATAACCAATAATTGCTGCTCATGCAAGGTTGCCGGGAAAACTGTTATCTATATCCTTCTGAGCGTCTTGGAAATGGGCAAATAATGTAAAGTTGCTTACACTGCAAAATTTTCATGCAGCTTTAAAATTATTTAAAAAATAAAATTTTGATAGGAAGATTTGTAATTATTAAAAAGTTAACTCCTAAAATACCCATAAGCTTTAATATTGAAATATATTTTATGGTGCCTTGGTGTTATATATAATTTTAATTATAGATGCATTGCAGTGAAAACTGGAATGAAGTGAACGGGATTTTACGTCTCAGCCGCTTGGAGGGATATATTCATATACATAATCCTTTGCAGATTGGCGTATTTAGCACCATGAAATATATCATCTCCATCTCGTCACGCTTGCAAATATCCAATCTGTACTATAGCTGCTATAATGGCATAGTTAAAGCCGCCAAATATTTCTACTGGTAGCAAATACCCAAGTTGAACCTAACCGGCTTTAAAATAATCTGCATTTGAATCATTTTTCATTTTCAAGATTCTGGGTTCTAACATTTTAGAACTCGCGGTTTAGATTCACCCTGCTTGGAGAGATACCATTTTGCCAGATCGTACCTAATGCCAATATGGCGCTTTTTAAATCAGTTACAATTAGTTAATCTGTTTTGGAAAAACGAATAATTGCTAATTCTAAACTCTTGTTGTCTAAGAGAACTTACTATTTGAAAATCGTCAACTTTGTTTAACACACTTTGAGTTATTTATTTCTTGTACTTTTTTCATTTGGCGTAAAATTGGTCTAATTCTACTTCATGTTTGTCAATTTCACGCGATTCTACATACTTGGAATTGTTTGTTGCAAAAGCATGAATAATTTTATGCTGGCGAAAATTGCCAAACCTGGTAATCATTATGTTTGTTTTTTCAGTTTTTATTAATATCTCCTAAAATAATTTGATTTTCAAAATTTAAGTCAGCTTATCAGGTTCCCCGGAATTTTTTCGAATCCGTGGACACTTTCGTCGAAACTCAAATCCCAACGGTTTCGGTGGAGATAGCAAAAGAAGCGTCTGACAGCGGCGGCGGTGGCGCCGACAGCAACGGCCGTTACATTTTTTTAGAATAGAGAGATAGATTTTATTAAAATCCATATAATATATCGGTAAATCAAGGACACTGAAAGTAAAGCATGTGCCGATGATAATACACGGAGGCCCATAATATATTCGTTAGAAACTTGGATTATCAAGGGTCACGGTACTTGCCTTGCCAGATTAAGTAAATGGCTACCACTGGGAACTTTTCTACAAGACTTGGGATACAGCTTGGGTATTTGCTACCACGAGGAGATGGAATATTTCGCGGTGCTTAATACGCCAATCTGCCAAGGATTATATATAAGAATACAATATAGAAAACTGTTTTAATGACAACCATAACGTGAAAGATTATCGATTATGCGCATGCGTTAATCGCCAACGAATGAAAAGTTGTCATTGGTGGCAAATATGTAAGCTGTTCCTCACTTAGAGGTACTTATACACTCTCTATATATCTGTCACAAATTACAAATACAAGCAGAAGCCTGAAAAGTACGTAAATTATTGGGCCCAAGGTATTTAACTAAATTCACACAAGTTTTTAATAAATATCGTTTTAAAAAAATATATTTGCCATCAAATTTGCAATATTTTTCATACCCCCTCTCACCAATCATCAAAATTCTGAAATACATCTAGCAGACCTACAAACTTGAAATTTGGAAAACATTTAACATTTATTAAAAAAGAAAAAAAAAAAGTAGAAGAAGCAGTAAAAGAAAAGAAATCGGGGAGGGGGGGGGGTTAAGCCATTGCCTTAAGAGCTATGGTTAACTACTTAAGGCGATTTATCGATAAATTTGGCGCCATAAAATAAGTTTCCAAAACTGAACCCAGCTTGACGATGTTTGCCATATTTGGCAAGAATTTGTCAAACACTACTAATTTAGAATGGAAAGAATTTTTTGGGTACTTACGTATTATCCCGGCGGTCTGCCAAAACGAGCGGTTTTTTGCCAAGATAAATGCCAGACACATGAAATTATTGATGGTTCGGAATACGATTGGCAACAGTTTGGAATACGATTCCGAATTCGATTGTCATATTTTCCGATAAAAGTAATTTGGCGGGAATGACTGCCGGGATAATACGTACGTACCATTTTTTGTTATGATGAAGTAATTCTTTTTTTTTTTTAAATATACTTGTTTGTGGGGTTTTTTTTTCTTCTTAAACGAGCATGCTTTTTGGTTCTTGTGAGCTCCTACTCATGTAGTGATTTTGCTAATTTTTTGAGTGTTTTGAAATTATTGCTAATGTATATATATATACACAGGCGTAGCGAGAATTTTTTCTTGTGTGTGTGGGGAGGGGGGTTTAGGACTACTGAAATTCATCTATATAAATAAAGCAAAGTGTAAACTGTCCGTTAGTTTCTCTGTCTGTCTGTCTGCACCTCGCGTAGCTCCGAAACGGGTGATCGTAGACCTACCAAATTTTGTACGGAAATTCTCCAAGACGGTCTCGACACACCTCGAAGCGATTATTTCGAAATTCGAATTAGAAAATGTTTTATTTTATGTTTTGTCCGATTTTTAGCGATTTTTCTTGCGTAATACGTAATAACGCCGGTAATTGCACTCGCAAGAAAACGATAGTTACATCATCGTATAGAGTAGAAAATTTTCTTTTAAAAACTGTTTGTTCGGACTGTGTAACATAATTTGCAGATTTTTGGGAATTTTTCAAATAAAATTAAATTTGACGCTGACTTTCGTAAAATATTTTTAAAACTGCTGCATCTTGAATTCTATCAGTCATAACTTTTTTATATTTCGGCAAAAGACGGAGCACACAATTCGCCCACTTTTAAAAGAAGAACGGAGGAAAAATATAAATTAGGAGAATTTTACGAATTTTTAAGTAAAGAAGGATTTTCATTTCAGTAGCAGCTGCTTACAAATTTCGGTTTGATATCTTGCGGTTTGGTTGTCATGGATACAGTAACGATGATTAAAATTGCCAGTTGAAAAAAATAAATAAAAACGGGTACCGCGCCATATCTCGAAGCGATTTTTTGCGAAATTCGTATTAAAACATCTGTTGTTTATTGCCTTAATGCGCCAAATACTACTGTTATTGTACAACTAAAAGTCAAAGCCCGTTGTGAAGCAATTACAACAAGCGCTCTTCTGAAAACGTGAAAAAAGTTTCTCATTCCGAGAGATCCATTCAAGATTCCGTTTTGTGTACATAGTTATTCTTATGTCCAAGCAGACGATTTCTTTGGTTGGCTGGATTTCCTTTTATAAATACTGGATTTATTTGTGAGACGAAAAATTAAACTGCACAATCTAGAAAAACAATTGTAAAGCCTTTATAAATAGCGCAGTCTTATCTCTTATCTTTTTGTAAAGGGTTGCAAGAGAGGGTGACGTATTTTTAAAATTAAAAAATATGTCCATTTCATGTAGTGTCTGAGGTATTTAACGCTGAAACGTGAACCTAAAAGACAGCATGTCTGCGGAAATAAGACATTTTGAAAGTGAGAAGTTCACTGCAAACGGTCCATTTTCACTTTTTTGATACCGAATGACGCTGACATAATTTTTTTTTTTTTTTTTTTTTTTTTTTTTTTTGTGTGTGTGTGTGTGTGTGCGCGTCATTATATTGCAATGATCTCAGGTTATTACATATATGACGCAAATTTTAAGTCAAGAGTGAAATAATTTTGCTTTTTCTAGATTCCACATCACTGGAATTAATTCGAATTACACATGTGAGGAAATTTTTCGTTTCCTACCGTGCGAAGAACGGGCACGCAGCTAGTATATGTATAAATATGTTGTGTGTGTGTGTGTGTGATAAAAATACATGGGGGTTATAATCCCCCATAGCTACGCCACTGTATTGTGTGTATATATATATATATATATATATACACAGTGAAACTTCTAAGTGCCCCCTCCTCCAACGACCATTTTTTAAGGCACCGATTCTTAACCTTATCTACTTAATGTTAAAAGATCCTCTAGAAGAACCCACACACCCCTCTATAAGCAACCGGACCCGGTTCTTTGTCCTAAAATTTTTTAGTGTTTTGTCGCAAATAAAGTAAACAAAAACCACTTTCCAAACCAATCGTTCTATTGTAAGACAACAGGTGCAAGTACACGTACACATCACATACAAATATTGTAGGTTAAAGAGGTAAATCTAAGGAACTGATTTTACCTTATCGTTCGAGCAGCGTACTGATGTGATCGAGTCACATGAAAAAGGAAATTTGCAGAGGATGCTGGCCAGGGCCTGACTGTAACATTTTTGTGCCCAGGGCACTTTCCAAATGTTATGCCCCTGTATATAGATGACTCACATTTTGTGCCCCTGTACATTGCTTCTAACTCAATTTTTTGGCCAATTTATGTGTGTGTCCCCAAGACACGTACCCCCAAGTGCCTGTGCGATAATGTTGACCTGATGTTGATTGCTACTTTTGGCTGTGAGGAAAAGCCAAAACAACTTTTAAAGCAAATAGATTTTATTGTGGTAAATTCGGAATGCATGAAGAATATCGAGATAAATTGCTCTTTTGTGGGATGTAAAACATTAAGTAGAGAGACACGTCTCAAAAGAGGAAAAAGAATGAAACAATCTGAAATTTCTAGATATTTTATTAAAATTTTAAAATATGCTTGAATAATTAATTATGTATTAGTATGCAGTTTCATAAATAAAAAACAAATAATATTTTTAACACTTCTTTGCTTGGTTTAAAATGTTTTATACTATTCTGAGCGACCACCTCCCTTAACGACCTATTTTTCGAGGAACAAAGGGCGAGCGCTCCTAAGAAGTTTTACTATACATATATAGTATATCCTTGTATGAAATTTCTAGAACTTGATTTTACGCTTTTCTCATTTTACAGTTATTTTTAAGAAGAAATTGGTGAATCTCTATGAAAGCAGAGATGAAATTTAGTATTGAAACATATATTTTTCAATGTGTGCTGTGATTTCTATGTGCATTTCAGAACTGAGTGGTTCATACTGTACATTTGCAGTATCTTCATCAAATAATTTATTTTTGAATGATTATATTAATGTCACTTTAGATAATATTTTTTGTTCAATGATACATTCTCAGGATTATGTATTAATCATTATTAGTTGATGTGTTTTAGACATGACTCGAACTTGGTTTGCTTTTTGTTTTATTTATAAAAATGAGCAGTCAATGTTTTTAATTTTAGAAGGGCTTTAGTTTTGTAACACCACTTCATATATTTTAATACCATTTGATGCAGAATGTGTGGCTTTTTCTAAAAGATATATGCTGGGCATTTAGAAAATGATAAGTAACTTATAGCTAATTTACAAATTCATCTGGTGTGTGGGAAAGATTGAAAATAGATAAATATAAACAATACTGTAAAAACTAGTAAGCTTCTTCACCGAGTACAAAATCTATTTTGAACATCTTTAAACATTCAGGTGTTGTACATAAAAAAGGCATATATTAAGGCTTGCATTTTATTAGAATTAAATGTACATTTGAGAATATTTGTATATAGAGTTCATGGTACTTATTATCATAAAGCAAGCTGGTCTGCTTCATTTACTTGAAATTACAAAAAATCAAAACCCAGCACTAAAAAATATAGTTGGAAATTTCTTGATAAAAACTTTTTTTTTCATGTTATTTCCTCAGTTTAACAGTTTGAATATTTAAAAATATTAAATTTTTCTTATTTTACAAACAATCTTTAATTTATTTAATGATACAACAATAAATGCAGATCATTTTCTAACTGACTCTTAAAATGAAAATTAGATATGTAGTTTTTGTAGCTTACTATACATGTACTGAGTTCTAATTCAAAAGATTAATTAAAATCTTGCTTTCTTCTTTTGTCTTAAAACTTTTAAAACATAACCAATATTTTTTATTCTCTCTCTGCCCTATTTCTTTCAAAACTGAAGTTCATAATGCATAAATTACTTTAAATTAATATTAACGATCAATATTTTGGAAGTGGGGTTTGTTAGTTTAAATATAAATATGTTGCATATGTAAAAACACTAATAAAATGGCAAAGAAGCTCTTGGTTCATAAAACTTCTTTGGGACCAACTGTAGAAAAAACTTTTCCCCAGTTGTTGATACATAACAGCAAACATTTGTTCAAAAATATGGGACAACGCTTTATTTATTGGTCTATGAAAGTCTAAATCAGCATGAATTACATTATGTTAGCTGTTTTAACGCTAACTACTACTTAAAAGTAGGTGTATTTTTATTATTTTGAATACATTGTATTATTTTTCTACTTTTTGTAACTTTCGGCTGATATTTATGCTTAAATTTCTTTTTTACCCTTCAGGTAATTATATTAACAAAGCCAGTTTTAACTTTCTGGTGATTTCTTATTGATCAATTTAAGCAACATTCTATATGCCACGAAGTATACACATTTGCAAACATATAAAAGTTGAATTACATAAAACAAAAAGGCAGGCATTTTTTTTTAATCTGATTGAAATAAGTTGAAACATGTATTTTTACAGAATAATTTGATCCATTATCTTTACAACACAGTTTGAATGATATATTTTTTTCTCAGTATTTATTATTCAAATTTACTGAAATCCCACATACATGTTTTGTTAAATACACATATGATATACTCTTGTCTTACATTCTGTTGTTACATAGAATTGTCAGACTTTCATCATATATTTTGTAAATCTCATTTATGAAAAGATTTTCTGCTTAATTACTAGTTTTAAAAAAATATTTTGCTATAATTTGTATTTATTTTATAATGTTTTCTCAAGTACTTTCATAAACACTTTGCTTACTTCTGGTGCTAAATTATTATTAAAGAATCTCAGATATAGAAACACTCAATAAGCAGTGCTTGCCTTGACAGAAGCATTTTTGTATAATATAATTATTTTAAACTTTGAGACTGTACTTTGAACACAGAGGTGCTTTTTAATTAAATGTAATAAATTAATAGTTTATTAGATAGATAATCTTCCAATTCTTCTATTTATTTATTTTGGGGGGGATTTTTCACTACATTCTAAAATGAAACTTAGAAGACAGAATTAAAAGGAAACTTAGTGCTGTCTAAATAGTCATGTATATCATACTATAGTTAACAATTTACAAAAATTGAAAATAAATAAACAAATTCTTAGATACATCTTTCTTATTTGATACTAAAATAAGAGTTTTCAAAATTTTAAACAACGTAACATGTGTACCTAATAGATAAGATTTGTGTTACTGAAATATCCTCACCTTTTTACATTAATGAGGTTAAAATGTAAATCATGCACATTTAAAAATTTTCACAACATTAATATATTGTAAATAAATTTATTGATGGAAAGAAAACATACAAACTGAAATTACTGGTTCTGAAAGCAGATCCTTAAAAGTAGTTACACAATAATTAAATAAGAAATTGAAATGTTTATGTAATCAAACTTTTTTATTCTTTGAAACTAGTTTGATTTAGAATGCAGTGATTATCCTGTTGGAATTTTCATCAAATTGTTAAAAAAATCCCAATTAAAAATTTTAATTTACACTTTTCATTAATGTAAATTATATTTGATGTTTTTACGTGGTACAATCTAAAAGTTCGAGGACAAGATGTAAAACTCTTTACCCTGAATAGTTTACTTCACTGAAGCACATCCACCTTCAAAGTAGTCACCTTAAGTGGCGATACACTTCGGCCAATGTTCATATAACTTCTGGAAGCACTGCTGGAAGCCATTTTTTGCAACCTCTTGTAAGGCTTCCTGCGATGCTGCTTTCACATCTTCAGATACTAAGAAATGGCGTCCCAGTAATTTTTTTTTTCATTAATGGGAACATGTGAAAGTCACACGGGGCTAAGTCCGGTGAATAGGAGGGATGTGGAAATCCTTGGTCCTTATCGGCTTTGTCGATTAAATCACTCGATATTGTCCTTTGTATTTGTTCCTCTTTTTGTCCAGTAGTCAACAATCGAGAAACAATGTGCTGGGACACGGTGTTTGTTGAGATCTTCCGTTAGAATGTGCTGGCAACTTGGCTTCGATAAGCTCTCTGCGTCTGCGATTTCTGCAACTGTTTGGCGACGATCTTTTTGAACACATTACGACACCAATGCAATATTTTCCTCGAAGTCGAAGGATGGCCAACAAGTATCTCCGATGAATTCTTGGCCCTCTTTAAAACACTGATGTCATTCATAAAACTTAGATGTTGTCGTGGTCATTAGCTTAAATTGCCATGTAACACTGAGAGGGGCAAAATGTTTCTTATAGTAGGAAATATCATTTTCAAATAGGTTATATCTAAATTTTCTTGAATTTGGGGGGGGGGGAGAAATTGCTCCCTCTTGTCCATAGTAAGTTATACCTATGGTCATGGTAGATTCACCATACACCTTTCTTAGAATTTTCAAAGTCTCGATTGGTGTTTTACCTAACCGTTGACAGAATTTAATGTTACAGTGTTGTTCAAGAAAAGCTACTTTTCTTACGTCACCCAGCAAAGGGAGAACTGACTTCGGAAGAAAACAGCTGCGAGTGCGGTTCGGCCACATGACATGGGCTAAACCAACCTGGTCAAATAGGAGGAGGTTGGGAGAATCCATTCCAAGCGGTTTAACTTTAGGTTCTTGCTTTCGTCTGGCCGCAGTCCTAAATTTTTGGATGGATTGTACTACGTAAAATAAATGTGTGTGTGTGTGTGTATATATATATATATATATATATATATATACACACATTTCATCAACACTTTTATAGAAAACTTCTTTGTTGAAAGTTATAAATCTCCTTCACTATTGTTTCTACTTAATTCCTGTCAATTCCTTAATGTTCTCCAGTTCTTCTAGCCAGAAAGAGGCTTCTTTTTAAAGAAGATGAGCATGATTTTAAAAAGCCGAACAATTCATCAAATATCAAATAAACGATGATTCAGTTTTATTTCATAAGAAGATATAATTTCAAAAGGTAGATACCATGCGCTAAGCAAATGTGGTTATCTTCTTTATTCACTATAAGAATGAATTCTCACTCCATTAAAGATTGAATATTTCAATTTATAAGAGTATTCACCCTGCCAGGTTTAATTTATGAAAACTAATTTTATTGCTTCATGGTTACTTAATGGTACAGTACTGTAGGTTTTTAATCTGAGGATGGCATAGTTAGTAAATTTTTCTCTTTATGCACATTTTTAATTTCTAAAATAAATTATTTTCTCAACGCACAATTTTAAATGTCTCCTTAGCTTTCATCTTAATCTTGTGTAACTCAATTATTCAAATTTTATTTATAAACAAAGGGTACGCAATTCATTAAACATATATTATTATTTGACAACACTGGACCACACTTTTGCTTCAGTTTACTATTATAAGCCATTGTGCCATTAAATCTGTTCAAAAATTATGTAATGTGTCTTGTTTTATATTTATTACTATTATTTCAAAGTTATATGGTTACATTCCTTCAGAAATGTCAAAGTATGTATCAGACTTTTTTATAGAATAAACATTTTAAAAAAATAAGACATTTTGTTGTTTATTTATTATGTATATCCAGCTTTCTAATACCAAGATATATATATATATATATATATATATATATATATATATATATATATATAAGAACATAATATAAGATATATATAAGAACATTTTAGAGCAATGATTATTTAAAGGAAAGAGAGAGAAAGAAAACTGTAAATGAAATAAAATATCTAAACATGAGGTTAATGTAATACACCCTGCCTGACATTGAAAATGCAACACCCATAAGGAGTGGCCAGAAAGTGTTGAAACTCGGCATGCAGAAAGAGACAGCAGTGAACAATAAATGATCTTTATTTCAAAATGATATGCATAATACAGAGGGAGAGCAGCGTCGTCTTAGTAGGTTGTCGGACCACCATGGATGGCGATACACAAAGCAACACGTCTAGATACTGAGTCAATGAGAGTATGGATGGCGTCCTGAGGAATATTTCTCCATTCCCTGTCAACCATTTGCCACAGTTCGTCTTCTGAACGCGCTAATGGCAGGGTCTACAAATGGCGTCCAATCACATCCCAAATGTGTTCAATTGGCGACAGATCAGGAGAGTACGGTGGCCAGGGAAGCGTCTGTACACCTTTCAGAACACGTTGGCTGCTGCGAGCAGTGTGCGGTCGAGCGTTATCCTGCTGATACAGGAAGTTGGGAATAGTTTGAAGGTAGGGGAGTGTCGCCGGCCGCAGCACATTATCCACATATCGTTGAGCCGTCATAGTGCCCCGAATATGAACTAGAGGTGACCTGGAGTCATACGCAATTACTCCCCAAACCATGATGCCACGCTGTCGCGTGGTGGGGCGTTCTACAATTGCTGCCGGATTGGACCTGTTTCCACGTCGACGCCACACTCGTGCGCGGCGACGATCACTGGAGAAACAGAAGCGTGACTCATCTGAGAACACGACCCTGTGCCATTCTGTCGTCCACGTCGCTCTAGCCTGGCACCATTGCAGCCGTTGGCGTCTATGTTGTGGAGCCAATGGCAGTCTACTTAATGGACGCCATCAGTGCAGGCCACTAGCAACCAATCAACGGGAAATGATTCTGGTCGAAATAGGAACATCCAAGGTGTCTTGAACATGTCGCAGAATGAAGGTTGGAGTAGCTTGCGGGGCCGCCACCGCTTGTCGGTGGATGCGTCAATCCACGCGTGCTGACGTCACTCTGGCTGCACCGGGTTCCAACCATCTTCGCCACAGCCGGTGTACAGTGGACGCATCCAGGTGTTTGTCTGCCGAGATTTGCGGAATGGACCAACCTGCCCTTCTCAGTCCGATCACCATGCCCCTCGTAAAATCATCGGTCTACTGGTACTGCCTACGTTGAAGGCGGCCTGGCATTCTCTGGTTACACGTGCCCTCTGACACAAGAATAATATTTCTACGACAATTTCTCTAGAAGCAATACTTTCACAAAAATTGTCCGTTCTACCGGTTCCTTCCCGTGTATCTTTTTCCATGTGCACTGGCAAGCTGCCAATTTTACATCATTAGCATAACTGGTCAAGGTGCATTTACCCTGAAATTTGCATAATTTTCTGACCACTTCTTCTTGGTGTTGCATTTTCAATGTCATGCAGTGTATGACCAATGCCTACTTTTTAATTAAAAAACTTTTGGAATAGAAAGTGGAATGACATGAGATACAAAATTTATAAGTCTTCACTAGATTTTTTTTTTCCTAAGTGTCTTACAAAATAGCAAAGTGCTGTCAAAATTAATAGAAATCAATTTAATAGGCAGTAAAATAAAAATCTGATGCATCATAATATCTTTATCTGTTTTATAAACTTTATGAATTTACTTTATCTTCAATTAAAGTACAATAGATAAAATTCTATACCAGCATAACACAGCATAGCGTATCACAGCTAGTGGGGCAAAGCCCCATAGCTCCAATAAATAGTAAGTGGAGCCGTTGTCACTTCATAGTGTTAAGATAGAGTGAGATGACTGTTAGTTAGAATGAAGGAAGAAGAAGGGGGACAAAAAAAAAAAAAGACGCGGCATAAACACAAATAAAGCATTTATAATAAAAACATAATAGCTTTCAAATATCCACACAAGGAAAAGGGGGGGGGGGTTGAACAATAAAAGTTCAAACAATATTAATGTAGAAAAACTAATTAACATTAATATGCTAATTGAGTTGAATACTGTGGAATATTTCTAGAGCTTAGTTCTATTTACTCAAAAAGGATGAACAAACTCAAACTTATAGAGTGAAATTGTATTCAACCTCTAAAAAAAGGAAGAATTCAATGTTTAAAAGAGTGATCATATTTTTATAAATCTATATAAAAGTCCTCATTTTCAGCATTTTCTTCAGGTTTTACGTCAACTTCACGTACTTGGCTACTTGGTTTTTCCCCTCTGTTTAGCTCACTGTCTGTTACGGTTTCATTTGGTCTTCTGTTTTACTGTTTAGCCTGGATGACATTACAGCTGATAGCTACAAAAGTTACGGTTACAAAACCAAGTATAAGTACTCTTAAAAAACCATCGCATTCACAGGTCTGATTTTCAGTTTCTTTTTTGGTGCCCCTTCTCGTTCAGCGTCCGGGGCACTTGCCCCACCTGCCACGCCCTAGCTACGTCCCTGGGGTAGGCTATAGTATGGGAAATGATACAGAAATCCTGCCTCTGAAAGTTGATTTCATTTCCAGATTTCAAGAAATATTGATGATAAAAAGTAGCATGATTCCTGATTGCTTTAACACTGTGTATTGATTTAGAATTGTTCAATATTTTATAATGAACTGCATATTTGCATAAAAAGTGACACTTTTTTTGGTTAATCGCTTTGACAAATTTCACTCTGAAAAATTTGTTCAAGTAAAATTGAATTTATAGTATACAATGAAATCTCATTACAATAATCCTCACTATTAATATAATGAATAATTTTGTTAAAATAATTTACAAAACAAATTTAAATATAGTGTAAATTGCCAATAAAAGGGCCCTTTTAATTTATTGTGTTTTTGAGAAAAGGCTATAATTTAGTGGAAGAGATGCAAAATGGAACCAAATTTCATCTGTATCATCCTGCAAAGTACAAATTTAGTGAATGAAATTTCACTTTAACTAACTTTTCAGAATTGCGAATTCAATCATCAGCCCCTAGAAATGGGTCATACCACGATTTAACTCGATGACTTTCTTTTTTTCTTACATAATAATAAAAGTGAATGTTTATAAATCTGTATGCATCTCCAGACAAATCTACAGCACGTAGAGCTCTGAAAAGCATTTGAACATATAAGCCCAGGAGTTCAATAATGTGCACCTGAGAATTATAATTTTTAAATTTTAGTTACTTTTTTAATTATTAATTAAAAATCACTTTTAGGTTGTCATGTTCGGTGAGTTTCGCCTGCATAAAATGATTTATGCTTTGAAATAAAGCAAAGATACTATTACTACAGCAGAATCGCGTTTGAAAAATATGAAATGGCATTGAAATTACATTATTTTAAAATTAAAAAGCATAAGAAAGAATTAAGTCCATGTATGTTCCTTAAAGTTCATAATTTTCAAATTTCATATAAGATTGCTTGAATAACAGGAGTTTAAAATTTCAGATGAAGCGTTTTTTCAAAATGAGATAAATATCTATATCGATTTGGTGGTTTTCTTCTGGAAGTAACATCAATTTAATCGTGTCGGATGCTGCATCAGTTAACACATTAATGAAAGTAGATAAATATATATATATATATATTATTTGTATTGGTTTTAACTTTTAACAATCTCCGTTCCCGTGCAAAGAATAAATATTTCAGCTAGTAATAAATAATTTATCTATTAATATGAAATTCATAAAAGTGAACTTCATTTATATTAAGATTTCACTGAATATGACAATTTAAGAGTGCCTGCCAATCGAGATATTTGTATTTTTTAAAGTCTATAGTTTTATCAAAATTCATCTTAAATAATTAAATTTAGTTTATTAGGTAAAATAATTTATATTGTGGCATCATAAATTCTTATAGTGTTAAAAGTAAGAAAAGAAACCCATATACAGGGAAACCAGCATATTGTTGCAGAACTACTCTGCTAATTTCCTGGGTTCGTCGTTCTGAAGTCCAGTTGGTGTAGAAAGTTCTAGTAAAATGTCACTTGTCAGGATGGAATACAAACTTTATTGCTTCTAGAACTTAGTTGAACAATCAGCTGTACAAAATTCACAGGCACTAACGGCCAGTAGCTCGTTTGTGACAGTCCACTCAGTCCCGAAGCTCTCACAAATGCTGTAATTCTTACACAAAATAAAACACTTAAACAGACAAAATTCAGTGGAAATATATGCAAGGGATATCGTACACAATCCCTTAAGACACAGCTTCAAAAACGCACACGGAAACACCGCTTCTATCACAGAGCAAAGCGCCGTACTCCTCCGACGCTCGGTTCACTCTCGACGGGAGCTAAGTCACACTCTGAACCCTCGGGGCAGCGTGCGCTGGTATTTATAGAGGAGGCAGAAGCTACGAGGAGCTTCCAGAAAAGTCTATTTCTCGAAGATTCTACATAAAGCGGGAATTTTAATTACGTCATGGAAGAGAAATGTTACGTTATTTTGTGATTTTAATGCAGCAAAAGCAACTTTACAAGTCCCATAGCGAAAATCGAGCCAAATGACCAAAATGTCGCCAAGCTTGATGACTTTTTACGAAATATCGCCAAATTTGGAGCCAAAAATAAGTCCCCCCAAAAGTGAAGTTACCGAAGGCCTACAACCAATATTTCTCGAGATTTCTAGAAAATGTATACAATTGAATGGGAAACCGAAACCTCCGTATCTCCGGTTCTAGTTGATCGATTTTGATGCAACAAAAAAGCAAAATTTAACTATTTGAAACGTAGAATACTAATTTTGAACTATTTTAAGCCCCAGAGCAGCGAGTTGCCCGAAAATTCGTAACATTGCCCCCTTCCCAAGCACTGCACGTCCCGGGAAGTACAATCCCCAGTTAAGTGGTCACACAAATATCTACAGTGTATAACCATTAACAAGATATTAACAACACAATTTAAGCAAGTAATCAATAAACACAACAAGCAAATGCACACTAATAAATAAATAAGCATCATAAACAATTACACTAATAAGGAATAAACGTAATAAACAAATACACATTAATAAAAACAATACATTACAAATATGTACACTAAACATGGCGTAAGTGCTGAGTAAAAGAGAGTTGAGAGAAAAGGAATAGAAGAAAAAGACAGGAAAGAAATAAGAGATTATAAAGAAAGGAGGAATTACACCACAGTGACCATGGTCTGATATTCAAATAACTAATTACAACCGCGGTAGATGGCTAGCCGATCGCAATGAACAATTCTTGGTTTCGAGTTAGGTGACTTACGAATCCGTACGATTACGTCATTCAGTCTGTGTAGGACTGTATAAGGACCGTCCCACGGCGATTGCAGCTTGGGAGACAGGCCTTTCCGTCGAGTAGGATTCCATAACCAAACTTTGTCACCTACGTTAAACTCGTGTCCCGTAGCCTTCGTGTCGTAGCGAGTCTTCATCTTCTCCGTGTTCAGGTTGATCAGGCTCCCGAGCAAAATGATGCAGGTCTTCAAACCGTGCCCGAAGATTTTCCATGTACTCTTCTGGCGATGAAGGCGCATCTGGAGGGCGGCCAAACACTAGATCAGCGGAAAGACTAAGATCTTTTTCGAATAGCATTTGCGAAGGTGTGAAGCCGGTAGTCTCATGGACGGCATTCCTATAGGCTAGCAAAAAGAGGGGGAGTTTCTTGACCCAGTCCTCTTGGTTCCTAGAGACCAGAAGTGATAGGTTGTTTAAAACTGTGCGATTGAACCTCTCCACCATGCCGTCGGATTGTGGGTGTAAAGGCGTAGTCTGGGTTTTGTCGATTCCGAGAAATTGGCATAGTCCTTTAAAAACTGCAGAGGTAAAGTTCGTTCCTTGGTCGGAATGAAGTTGCAGAGGGGTTCCATACCTGGAAATCCATTCTTGCACCAGTACCTCTGTTACGGTCATAGCTTCTTGATCGGGAATAGGATACGCTTCGGGCCATTTAGAGAAATAGTCAATGACAACTAGGATGTATTTGTTGCCCTCCGAAGTTCGCGGAAGAGGTCCCAGGATGTCGAGAGCAATTCTCTCGAAAGGCGCTCCTACATTTCCACGGCTTCGTTTCTTTGGGCCTTTACGGGCGGCACAGGTGTCACAAGCTTGACACCACTTTTCGAGATCGTCTCGAGCCCTAGCCCAGTAGAAGCGTTCGCGAACTTCCTGCAGAGTCTTCATTATGCTAAAATGGCCCCCAGTTAAGCCATTATGCAGCTCTTCTAGAACCTTCGGAATTCTCGAACGAGGGAGTACTAACTGCTATCGGAGCATCTTGTCGTCGTCCGACTCCCATTTACGATATAGGACTCCATTTCTCAGGCGAAGCGAATCCCATAAAGCCCAGTACTGTTTCGTTGCCGGACTACATTACGATATTTCATGCCAACTGGGCTTATCGCTGGATTTTTCAATAACTCCACAATAGGTTTGATGTCGCTATTAGCTAACTGGTCCGTCCGGATTTGTTCGTCACTGCAAGGCTATTGGGATGGTGCCGATGATGTAACTTGGCGCACAACGGGATGTTTCAGATGGTAATTTTTCTCCGCCCTGGAGCAATAGCGACAACTGTCTATGCAGGGCCTTCTCGACAAAGCATCTGCATTTCCATGAGATGCTCCTTTCCGATGACGTATCTCGATGTTATATTCTTGTAATCTCTGTATCCACCTGGCTATCTGGCCCTCTGGATTCTTGAAATTTAGAAGCCAGGTTAAAGAGGCATGGTCCGTTCGGAGCAGGAACTTTCGGCCGTACAGGTAATGATGGAAATATTCTACGGCCTTGACGATAGCCAGAAGTTACTTCCTTGTAACGCAATAGTTACGTTCTGCCTTTGAAAGACACTTGCTCCAGTAAGCACTGACGTGTTCTTGGCCATCTATCTCCTGGGACAAAACTGCTCCGACACTCTCCTTACTTGCATCTGTGTCCAGGATAAATGGCCTGTCAGGGTGAGGATACGACAAGATCGGCGAGGATGTTAAGGCAATCTTTAGTTCGTTGAATGCATCCTCATATTCTTCAGTCCATTGGAATTTTCGTCCAGTCTCAGTCAATTTGTGAAGTGGTCTTGCAATTTGAGAAAAACCCTTCACGAATTTTCGATAGTAAGTACACAGACCGAGAAAACTTCGTAAGTCATGGATATTCTCGTGACGACTCCAGTTCTTGACTGTGGACGTCTTTTCGGGATCGGTTCGGACTCCGTGGGCGGATATTATGTGCCCGAGATAATGTACTTCCCGACGAAACAAGTTATACTTAGATGGACTCAGTTTCAAGTTCGCCTCCTTTAATTTCTGCAGCACCTTTCGGACGTTCTCGAGATGCTCTTCGAAAGTCTTTCCGATGATGATGATGATATCGTCCAAATAAATGAGACATGCTTCGTAGGAAAGTCCTCTCAACACTGTCTCCATTGGACGCTCAAATGTAGCAGATGCGTTGCAGACTCCAAAAGGCATAACTTCGAACTACCACAATCCTTGTCCCGTGGTGAACGTGGTCTTCTTACGGTCATCGGGATGAATTTCTAATTACCAGTAGCCACTCTTCAGATCCAGAGTGGAAAACCATTCGTTTCCCGATAAAGTGTCTAAAGTGTCGTCTATCCTGGGAAAAGGGTATCTGTCTTTCTTGGTAATGTCATTCAGACGTCTATAGTCAACGCAGAACCGGGTGGAACCATCCTTCTTCCGGACCAAAACAATTGGCGAGGCCCCTGCGTCATCACGCTGCATCTCCTCTAAAAGTCTGCTCACCTCTTCTTGCTTAGCAAACGACAGCCGCCTAGGATGTTGCTTGATGGCAGAATGGCTGCCTGTATCTATTCTATGCTGCGTTAAGCTCGTACGGCCAAAGTCACCCGAGGTACGAGAGAAGAGGTCTTCAAATTCAGCTATTACTTTCTCCGCAGCGCTTCTCTGTTCTGCCGTTAACTCCACGTCTTGTTCCTTCGTCAGACACTCAGATGATTTAGCTAACGTTGGGTTGCAGTTCCTATTAATGCAGTTAACAGGAGTGCATGTTGCCAACACTTCATTTTTCTTTATCATCTTCGACTTGTCAGTCACGTTAGCTACTCAAACAGGAACGGTAGTTTTCGACGAGTCCACAAGTGTTGCTCCCACAAGTACTCCCCTGTCAGCATTGTTTGGGTGTTCGATTAATCCCGACCGGAATTTATTGCTTTCTTTAACTGTTCCTGGAATTATACAATCAGTTCTTGGAGGTAGAGTGATATCAGTCTGGGGTATTATTTGCTGAACAGGTAAAATGGCTTCATTTTTAATGTCGAAAGCTGCTATTTCTTCTGAGCAAAGCTCATTACTCTGAACAAAGCTCACTGATGAGTCTGAACAAAGCTCACTATTGAGTCTGAACAAAGCTCATTATTTTTGAAGTCCAAATTAAATTTGTGTGATTTTAAAAAGTCCAGTCCGAGAATAAAAGTGTCCGTAATATTGGCGACATATACCACATGGTCGTATCTGGCATTTCCAAACATAATTTCCACGTAGCTTTTCCGCCCACTTCGATCTTTTCACCTGTGACAGTCCGGAGGATCAGCGAGGGCGGAGTCCAGATAGTCTTCAAATTTAATTTCTTGGCCAGATCGTTCCTTATGATGGTTAAATTAGCTCCAGTATCAATGACCATGTAGCATGGAGAACCATTTACGTATCCGAGTACAAAAAGTCCATTACTGCCACCATTCACTGATGAAATCTTCAAGACTTTCAAATGAGGCTTTTGAATATCCTGAAGCCTCCGTTCCACAAGACCGTCTCTATCTGGTCTTCCTTCATGGTCTTTTCAGGTGTACTGATATCTGCGACCTTCGCGATGACAGTACTTTTGTACATCACAATATTTTCTTAAATGGCCCTCGCCGCCGCACCTCTAACATTTAGTTTTTCTTGGCTCTGACTGTACTTGTCGTTCCGCCAAATCTTCAACTTTCTTCATTATTCTGTTCTCTAAACTCTCCGTGTCCGCATCGGCTCGCTCTTGGACCGTCACCGCTCTAACAAAATGGCGATCTTTCCTTACGGACCGCTGAGCTGCCTCTAGCTTCATGGCGAATACGAGGGCAGACCTGAGATCTTATAATCTGCCAAGATCAATGCTTTCTGAATTTCAGAGTCTTGGACGCCTTCAATAAAATGTTTCAAGGCAACTTCTTCTCGCAGGCTGTACTACCTTATCTGTACTACCTTATAAATAAAATCGAAAATCTGTTTGTTTGTTTGCCCATATCACATAGAAATCCTCTGTTGTGCTCAATGTCTTTAAATCGTGAACAAATATGTAAAAAAAAAATACAGGGGAAATTTTGCGCTACTTTAAAAATCTGAAAGTCCATTCATTTTTCAATTTTTAAGGGATTTTTCACCATTTTTAAATTGACAAAGTGATATTGAACTGTTGTGTATATACCCTTTATGGGTCTAATATTTGTAAGTCAGTAAATTAATTACTGCTAACTTCAATAGATAAAAATTTACTTTTAACAGCTTATCCTTTTTATGAAAATAATTAATAAATTAGCAGAGTAATTTTAACTAAGCAGTGTAGAAACGTTACTGAGCTTTATTTGGGTACCTGAAATAAAAAAATTGTTTGTTTCCTTAAGTAGTAACTCATTGAAGAGACTTTGATTTAATCAACAATATATTAATCAACAAAAACAGTTAAAAAGTGACTAGATGGATATATTAAAATGCTATTAAAAACTTTAGTTTTACTATATACTAATAGTACATTTTAGTTTTACTTTCAATTTAACTTATTACTTGCAGGTGAGCTCATAATAGAATAACAATCAATACCCTTTTACTGAAGATATCAGAGTGCAAAAAAGAATTTCATATCCTTTACTGTACTTTCCTATTTGTTTGCTTCATTTCTTGTCAAAGAATAACCCCATCTTTTAGAATTTAATCATCGTCAATCCAGAAATTCCGAAACGTACATGCTTTTTGCTGGGCTGCAGAATTGACTTTGATAAAAATCATTAAAAAGTGAGTAAAAGACTTTTAAAGTGTTTTTGTTTTGAGTTAAAAACATAAAGGTGACTAGAATTAAATTCCAGTACACAAACTGAATTAAGATAACTTTACTTTTTGATTATTTGTTTGAAAAATACTGGGCTAACATAAACAAAGTGAAGTGTCCATCAAAGTTTTGACATCAATTCCCAGAGATAATTCAGCTTTAGAGCAAAGTTTGTTATAATAAAAAAATAGTCACAATTTGTGCGATTCTAAATCCACAAAAACTGGGTAAAGGAGACAGGAGTACAAAGGATTAATTTTTGGATTTTAAATATAATTCTAAAAATATTTTAAAAACAGTACATAAAACTAACGTATCATGTTTTCTGATCTACTGGCTTATCAATTGGATATACATATATCTTAATTAATTTTAGTTCAATTCTAAGAAAAGTTTTTGTTCAATAAAAAACCATTTTTCTTAAGTAATTTTTGTTGGCCCTCTGTACACCATAAATTGGCACACTGGGTCAACAAATGGGGTACAGTGGGTCAGATAACCAGAAACGCAAAAGCAATTTTTCTTTCACTTGATAGTGAGTAATTTAAATTTTTTTTTTAATATTTAGCACCATCATATTAGCCAGAATATAATGCGAAGTTTTTTGAGTAATTATTTTCCATATAAAACCTTACTTACGCTAAATTCGAGGCCTAAATATATGATTTTCTAATTATCTTGATGAAAAATTTTGAGGTCGCATTATATTTGGGGCCATGTTATATTCGGGCTAATACAGTAAGCTAGATATTAAAGTAGCTCAAAGTTTATAAGGTAAATGTTAATTTTATGGTTCTAAAATATACACACACTGAATTTGTTAATAAAAAATTAAAGAAAAGTATTTTAGTTAGATAATTTTACTTTGAGTCCTGTTAAGTTTACAAAATTTTAGTTTTATAGTTATTTTTAAGACATTACACCAAAAACTGATAGTTTACAATAACTATGGACATTATAATTGAAAATCTACAGCAAAATGCAATTTTGTAACTGTTCTTTTAGTTCCTTGTAATACATTTGGTTTTGGCAACTTTCGCACAATATCGTTACTGTCTGCTGTAAAAATGTCTGCCTCATCAAAGATAAGTACATAATCTGGCTGAATTCCTTTCATGTAATGCACTTCAAATTCATTTTTGCTTACTTCATAGTGTTTAAAACTGTATTTTTCTTGCTGTAGACCTTGACTAAGACGAAATCTCCAACATAAACATTAAAATCCTCTACATCTTCGAATTCCAAATCCTCAAAGTCAGATTCATTGTAAGATTCTTTTCATTGTACCTCTTCTTCAGTTCAGCTATTCTTGTAAATGCTTGTACTTTTATCATTTTTTTCCTCTCCTGCTTCATATCATAAGTCTTTAACTCTTCTTTTTTTTTTTTAATCATGTCATTTTGGATTGTAATTTTCACAGGTGTATCTGTAAGAATTTCTGATTTTTGTAGGTTGCCTCTCAGTTTTTTTTTTTTTTCTCGTCTGCATGAGTTAGGAAAAGGCTTTTACCATATCTGGTGTCCTTTTTTGTTTTACATAATTTTCTTGAGAAACTGAAGATTCTGTAGCTGATGTGGAAGACCCATTTAGCTAAATTAGATCATTCAAGCATTAAAAAGTAAAAAACTTACCAGAAAGGCAATAAACAGTGGCGTAACTCGGCTTTAGGTGGCCCAGGGGTGAGTGAATATGGGGGCCCTTTTAATCTTATATTTTAAGAACGAATATAGGTTAGCACGTACATGTATTTGTATGTACGCAAAGACAGAATTAAACACTTTCAGTTAATAACACATATGATATAAGTATTTATTTTCTAAAAAATTAAAAAATCTACTTCTATTTTAAATAAATAAATTTTCTACTTCTGAAAAATTCACTTTAAGAACACAATTTACAACAGGCAACATACAACACTAAATAGAAGTCAGTGGCGCACCTCTAAGCTATAGCAAGAAAGGCGTGTGTCATTTATGACACTTGAAAAGGGGTGCAGATTTCTACTGCTGGATGACGCAATAAAAGAAGCGTTTAACAAGTACGATCTCATCGTTGCAAGGACGTGACAATAGCTATTCTCTCTTCTGTACCCATCGTTGCTTCCCGTATGAGTACTTGAATGCCTATGATGTAGCTCAACGCAAATGCTTTCTCGATACAAGAGCATTGAAACATTCAGGTCTGGTAGCAACGATGAGAACAGAAGAGAGAATCGCTATACCGTCGCCTCTTAACGATGGGAGCGAACAGATTAAAGTTAATATGACACTACTTATTGTGACCAAATTTTTTGATAGTTTTTTCATTTGCTTAATCAATGGCCACAACACAAACTATGGAACAAAGAATGGTCATATACAAACGAAGAGATCGGTGTCGTTCTTACTAAGAAAGTGCAATTTTGTTGCCTGCCATGGGCACTAATTACCTGGGTATGCCATTGGGAAAAATAAGAATTATAATGGTTAAATACATGTATTAAAACCTACTGAAGAAAAAAAAACAGAAAACACTAGTAATATTCTATTAGTCTGAAAATTATTCTTTTAATATAATTTAAATTACTAAAAATTACAGCAGCAACACCAAACGCTTATCTATTCGTCCTAAATTTTAGCAAGATTATACTACTGAATTGGTCATTCATTTACTCAGCTAAGAAAAGAGTAAAACACAAAAGAAATAAACACTTGTCTTAAAAAATTAACACTTGTCATAAAAAAAATTATAATCGGATAACAGCAATATTTATTTGTTGCAAATTTCATTCATATTAAAATTCTTCATTTACCAATAATAATATATTAAGAGTAAAATGTTTACTTAAACTATAAACCTCACAACATTCTAATCTTTCTTGACATTGCATGTAAAAGTAAATATACATTTTATTTTCGTACTTTCGTACTAAAATATTTATAAGTTATTAATATTAGTTTTATTAGATTCTGTTTTTTTACATACAGTGCCATGTTATGTGAAATATAAAATATGAACTAACTTTTTAAGAATTCCACATTATGTTGCAAAGTATTTTCATCTTCTGATGTTGTATTTCCAGACGCTATGAATTTTCTGCATTATGTCAGAGCATTCAGCTAAATTAATATTGTCTCTGGATTTTTCTTCCGAAAGTATTAAAATTTCATCTGAAGAGAATTTTTTCCTTAAGAAGTATTTCATTTGGAATCTGTCACAATAGATCTCACACCAGAAGAATCTCCATCTCTAATCCAACATGCCAAACTTTTCGCATATTTTGTTGCCTCTAATTTCAGCTCAGCAACTCTTTTACGCTTTTGAGACCCACTTGCAAAAGTCCTTTTTATATTGAATTAAATTATGTATAACAGGGTGGCTACAGAAATTGAGAAAGAAAGTTCCCTGATTTTTCCCAGATTTGCCTGACTATCTTTATCAAATTTCCAGAACTAATTATATACATACTATAATCTTTCATGTAAATCACCATTGTGTATCATGCACCAACAGGTGAATGCTTAATATAGGGAAATAAATAATAGAAAACCACAAATGCTTAATATTAATAAAATTGTAGTTCAGTTTCATAAATCCAAACATAAAATTTAGTTGAACACTAAAAGACAATATGTAGCAGAAAGTTTCCTCGTTTTATAAAGATAGTGTTAAATTTAAGCGTAAGGATGACTGATCAAAATAAACCGGCCACCTAGTCAACTTATTTTATTTCAATCAATGTATCGTTTGAAATTTTAAAAAATATGTAAAAAGGCTTAAAAATGAGCACTATCTAAAAAAAAAAAAAATCTTCTTGCGGGGGAGCTTAAGAACCCCCATCACTTACGGAAAAAATCGGAGTTGAAGAAATTTCCCTCGTTCAGTGACTATTGTAGGAGGACCTGTTAAGAATGACTGACACTTTAAGCAACCAATTAAACGTATCTTTCGTCCGAAAATACCACGTGGTTCTGACATGAGAGTGTAATAAATTGCCCCCTCCAAACGCAAGGCTTTTGACAAAAGATGTGGGATTGCATTTTCTACCGTATTGCCTGAAGGCAGTGGGGTGAAGGAGATTTTCACAGATAAGAAGTGTTTGTATATAGAATACAGTGCAACAGAATTTTCGCATGAAGATCACTCATCTTTAAGCAAATTAAAAAACATTTTTTTTTTTTAGTATTAGTAAAAAAAAAAAATTGTCTTTGAATGAATGTATTTAAAATTGCCTTCTTGTGTGTGAAATGTAATATTTTAGCCCAAAACAAGTTTTCTGTTAAATAATTACATACAGATAGTACAACTTTATTTGAACGTGGTTATAACGTCATTTGAAACACCATGTATTTATTTATGACATTATAACCTACTGTCGTTATAAGTGAGCTTCTGTCTTATCAGTAAGATATGTAGAATAGATTGACATTATAAAAGAATTGTCGTTATAAACAATTTCAACTGTATTTACACCCTCCTCTAAATTATATTCATGGACGATCCATTGCTTCGCCGAATCTTTGCAACGTAGGCAGCGAGCAAATTAACTTC